>JASDQU010014022.1:65601-83210 GCA_032191745.1 Picea mariana | reverse complement strand
TCGGCTCTAGGCCATTAGTTGTAATTTAGATTAGTAATGTTATTTTAATTATGTCGGCTTTAGGCCATTATTTTTAATTATACCTCCTAGTCTCCTATATATACCAAGGAGACATTTTCATTTTGAATCATCTTGTACTTGAACATTTAAGTGGGGTAAAAGGAGGTTTCCCCCTTGAAGAGGCTTATTATCTGAAATTATCTTTTTTTCAAGGCGTTGAGTACTTTTCCTGAGGTTTTTCTATGCTATATTGAAGTTTGGTTCTTAACATTCTATAGTTCTGTTTCCCTGTACTAAGGCATGAAATGCCCCTACCTGTTGTTCCTCGTAGTATGCTGGTAGATATTTCCTTCGGAACCTCTCCTCGAAAAGTTCCCAAGATACTGTGTCTGGGGTAAGGTGTAGTTGTCTTTCCAGGTTTCCCCACTAGTTCAAGGCGTTGTCTCTTATCTGAAAAATGGAAATCTTCACCTTTGAGTTGGACGCATAGTCCCTTAAGGCAAAACACCTGGTCATGCCTTCCAACCAGGCTTCCGCGCGTTCACTGGCATGACCCCCGGCAAACTCTGGAAGTTTGATCTTCTGCAATTCTCAAGTGATGTCTTCAGGTTGAGGTCCTCCCCCTGAATCCCTTGACGCTTCTGGATTACCCATTCTAGATGGTGGGGGTTCCACTTCAGTCCCTGTCGGTTGTCGCCCCTTTAAAGTCTCGTTAATGGCTTCCAACAAGCGCAGTATGAGGGCTAGTTCAGGCGATGGTGGTGGTGGCACTGGCGGTGTTGGTGGTGCTTGTGATGACGCTCCCCTACCTCCACTCCCTCGAGTCCTGACCATCCTGTATGCTTTGACCTGCATCCACCAAAGTTGTCAGGGTGAGTTCCAGGATGTTTCAAATTGGTGCTACTCAAACTAGAAATAGGGTTAGGCATAAGTTTTCTTTACTTGTCTGTAAACAGACATTACTCCATTAGGGGATTGGCTAGGTTAGGGTTAGGGTTAAGCATATAAGCTTGATTTCTTCGCCCCTACGAAAATAACTATTGGTTCCCTTTCCCTGTAGCTACATTAGCCTTGCGCCTCACTCGCCACTTTCTATGCTTACTCTCCTAGTGCATATGTCGCCTCCTTCTCGCTTGTCCTAGTCTAAGCCCTTTTAACTTTTCACTTACAACTTGATTAAAGTGACTTCCGACCTTATGTTTATTAATTTACGCATATGCATACACCTATTGACAATGGACACAATTAATGATCTTTTAATCTTATTTAACCTTAAACCCTGATCTGATGGCTATGCATTGAAGATGCTGGCATATTCTTAGTCGTCCTCCAAAGTCAAATGGGTCAGATTTATTGTTCATAACTTTCTTGCATTTATCAAGGCATCCGTTAACATGTTTACTTACTTTTTTTTTTTAGCATTTACCTAATCACATAGAAAAAAATGTTGTAAGGTTATATAATTACCACGTCTAAATGATTAAATAGGATTAAATCATGGCATCTAAATAATTGTCCACAACTGCCAGCCACGTTTCGGCGTTCACCAGCGCTATGTACCTTTCGGTGTTAACCAGCCGCCAAACACTTTGCGGCTATGTTAGTTTATTAAAAACTAATAATCTAGACTAACTTAATCCTAAGCTTCAATCGCCTTAATCAATCACACATACACATTTTTTTTTTCAAGGCACATACATGGTGCGTTGGTGTTTGGTTGTTCCTTAAGGCTTAGGTAGTGGGTGGTCACGGGTTCAAAACCCATTGACCCTCTAACATTTTAAAGGAACAAATGGTGGTACGTTGGTCAGACGGACTTTGTAAAGACTTGACCGGTGGGGAGGTCCGAGGTTCGATCGTCGCGCACTCCATAAATTTTTTCTTAGCCCTATATTATTAAATTATTTAAATTAAAACTTATAAATATATATATATATATAGAGAGAGAGATTTTTTAATAATTTAAATTTACACTTAGCGTATTAATACCTTTAAATAAATTATAAAACTAAAATTTAATCAAAATAAAAAATGAAAATTTAATTATTCAAAAGGGCGTATTAATATTTTTAATTAAACTATTAAACTAAACATTAATATATATAAGAAAAATCCTTGGCATTTGTTGGCAACCTTTAAGGTCGGGCTTCTGGCATGAGGCCCACGTGCCCGGCCTCCGGCTCTCAATACCAAAACCTAAGCTCGCCTCTTTCCTCGGCTCGGCGTTCTACTTCGTTGCCTCCTTCGTTTTCTTAGTCTGCCAGGGATACTATTCAGGAGCTGAAATCACAAGGGTTTAGAAAGCAGGCCATGGCTGCGGTGATCCTCATGCTTCTGGTAGATTACTTCTTAATCTTTTATCTCACAAATTTTCATCTTTTCAAGTTAGCTTAATATTTTACCCGGCCTTGCAAATTTTGCTAGATATTGTTTTTGGCATCTTTTTATCTGACATGGTTTGCTTAGCTGCAAGTTTCTGCCATTAAAATGCATTACTCTGTGCTTACGTTGCGCCAGCTACTCCTGGGTCTGGCCATGGGTCTGGTCTAGTCTGGTCTGGTCAGGGGAGGTCACACGCTTGACAAATTTTCTGTTAATTGAGGTGAAATCATTCGGATTTCTATTCAATGATGGCAGGCCGTGGAATGAGCCCTCGCCAGTATAATTTTGGGCCCTCTGATGCTTATTCCCTGGAATCCTCACGAGGCCGTATGCCCCGGCCTTCCAACTTTGATGATGAGAATACGAGGGACTTTAAATATGGGATTAATAATAATCCCGTTGCTCCTGTGAATGATATGATGAATTCTCCCAGGTTTGGACCCCCTTTGTGTCCTCCCGGTCACATGCACCCATATGCCCACAGACCCCAGCAACAGTAGCCGCAGCCTGGACTGGAGCTAGCCAGTAATACTGCGAATAATGTTGCTGGGTATCCAGCGCCTAATCCTGATGTTTTGTCGACAAATTCCTCCTCCAATCCTCCTGCTGCCAAAAGGAATATGGCTTCTGATCCAATTAGGTCCCCTCAGCGAGCCAAGGGCTAGCATGATGCTAAAGAGCTGCATATGTTCGTGTGGAGTTCCAGTACTTCTCCTGTTTTTTAGGGAGGGCTTCATGTCTTTGGTGGAGCTGAGTTTGTTGACCCTGGGAGAACAGCGGCAACTGATCATAATGCTAAGGAGATCAGAATGCTGGTTTCACCAACAGCTGACCATGCTACCAATGGAAGTGTAGCCAAAGGCTTTCCAGAACTTCGTCATGACCAACAGCCATATGAAGAATATGCAGAGTGAAAAACCCACGGAAGGGAAGCTTGAGAGCTCTGAACTTTTAACATCTAGCGGAGGAGCCCTGGCGCTGGTCGTTTTGTGTAATAAGGTGATTTTTCCCATGCACGTGCCCATAATCATAGTTCTCACGCCCCCCATTGCGAGGTTCCTTGCAAGGCGGAGACTGTATATATGCTCATCTTGAAATTGAATTTCCGTAAGTATAGTGCCTCTCACTATTACTATCGCAGATTGAATTTTTAAAAATTTATCATTCTTTTTTTTTTATTTGTTTGACATTTTTACTACATGTGGTGGTTCGACTTAACCTAATTCAGCCAATCAACCAGTCCCCTTCCGAGCAGTATTTCTTCATATAAGGTATTTATAGCATCATAGATTAAGAGCATCTACAACTCTTCGACATCATACTCCTCGGTAGCTTAATCCATGTGGTTTGCATATGTAGTGCGCAGTACCTCTGAAGTTTATATGATCCCAAATTGAAATTAAAGTGAACTATGGGATTCAACAGTATATTGTTGTAATTCTGTAGCCGGTCAGCCTTTTTTTTTTTAAAGATGAGTTTGAGATTGAGATCTTAATAATAAGAACTGTTGTAAAAACTACAGGTTAAAAGTACATACAAGTTGTGATTTCTAGGGTTGGACTTCGGTACAGGAAAACTAAAAATGACCTTACGAGTAGTTGTCAGTTAATATGATATATCAAACCCCCTAGAAAGATGAATGCTACAATGTTGGAAAATGCAAATGATTACATTTCTCCTATTCAATGTAGAAAACAAAAAAAATCTACCAATAAATGGCATTTTCTGTATGCAGTTGTGATCTATTGCAATGTAAGTGTTGATTTCCAGAGAATTTTCCTCAAAATGAATTTTTTTTTTTTGAACTTATTTCAAGGAGACTAAGGAGCATTTTGAACAATAAGATTACTCAAAATAAATTTTTAGGTGAAATAACTTTGGCAATATTAGTACAGGGTTTGGCATTTTTATTATAGTCATTTCTTATCTATTATAAAGAAATTCGTATTATTTATCTCTCAAATAATGTGCATTAATTGACTTTTCTTTACTGTTACATAGTAGTCAGTGCCTAACTGCACCAACATTACAGTAACTCAAGGTGAAATCCTTATAGTAGATCTTCTTACATTTGAGGCTATCTCTCAATACTCAATACATTAAGGTTAGGTTTGTTAAGAGTCAATACTTGTAACAATCCTATTTGTATGTTTTACTTTGGTAAATTTGTAATGTATTTATTTATATATTTTTATTTTTTTTAAATTTGGTAAAAAAAAAAAATTTGCAGGTCTAGCGAGACTGGAGCTAGAGCTTGGAGCTGGGAACTTGGCCCATAGGCCCAGATTTTAAACTAAGACGCTCTTATACCAAATGTAAGGTCCATATTAATTAAACAAACATTTAATTTACAACATAACAGTAAAATTCAAGAAATTTCTATAATTTAGCACATTCACCTACAAATTTATCAATAATAATAAAATTTTATAAGAGATTAAAACAATGCATAATTTGAAATACCTGAACCTGATGCTAATAACCCTCCGTTTGTCCTTTACTTTCTTGACCGCTGCTGCACTGTAACACACTACCCAAAACCTAGTTCCTCCCTGCCAACTAGGTAACTTCCTAGCTCCAGGATATCATATGGATATCCTGGGCCCCGTGCCCAAAACCCCCAGCAACCCCGGTGCACTGATACAATCCCACTCCCAATATTCAACCTCTCTCTGCAAATTCCAGAGCCTCGAAAATCCATCCCCCAACCTCCCATAGAATGACCTCTCATCCACCTCCTTCCCTTCCTTATTCTCCCTTCACCCACTTCCCCGCTTCATTTAATCCCTACCTAACTCATTTATTACCTTCATATCATTTCCCATTAATGCCCCCTTATCCCTCCTTTATTATTTTATCCTCATGTAGTTAATATGTTATCCCTTGTTGGATACATAACTTAATTTTACAATATAGTTTATTACCCTTCTTTTATTTCTTTACCTTATTAATTAATGAGTTAATTAATACTTAAATTAATCATTGACAATCATGAATAACTAATTAATAATAATTAATTAGTAAATGTTATTTTAAGAAATAAATATTGTTTAGCTAATCTTTTAGGACAGTTAGATTATTAAATTAATTATAATTAATAATCCTATATGTCTATTTAAGCAGGGTCGTTATAGTCTACTCCATTTCATATCTATTTTCTTAATCACATACGAAATATTTCATGCATGCATATTAGAAACTGAATGAAAATGATTTTTCATGCACCACTAGGGCATCCTAGGAGCCCCATGCAGGGATTCCCATGCATGCATCTCAGGAGCCAAAAATGGGGGCACACACATCGTATTTAATTATCACATATTTTGAGCAGAATTTGCAGAAACAAATTGAATATTTGAATTCCTCTAAAAAAAATACCCAATTTCATAAAATAAATTGTCCGAAATGGAGTCTGGGAAGTGAAGTTATGAGCATTTTAAAATCTACAATTTTTCAGCATTTTTATGAAAATGGACGTGCGATTTTCAAAGTTTCATCCAAAATTCACATGGATTTTAATATTATTCTTTACAATAAGAGAATGTGGATATATGTGGACATCTAATTGGTGCATATACTTCATCAGATCTATACATACATCTACCTCTTCAACAAAATCTTCATCGAGCATAAGCTTGCACATTTGTAAGGTCTCCTTGGAGTTAAGGACACAGTTGCTTAGAAACTACCTTTGTTTTAATATTTTGATATATTGTACTTTTAGGAGCGGTTTTTACCATGAGCTTTTCCCTCTTTTCTTGATTTTTCATTGTTTCATTCTTAGATGAATTATACAATGGTGTTGAACCCTTTTTGTTATTCCCCTTTCTTTTTATATTCTCTTTTCTTCTCTTACCTCTTCTCTTCCCCTTCTATAAATTTCCTTCTCGAATCCTCCATATCCCATTTTCCCTTTTCTTTTTTGTATCAAGATTACCATACTTAGTCATTTTTTCCATGTTCGCAAGTTGGTGGACTCGTGGAATCTAGCACTTGCATTATGTTTCGTTTACCCATACATCGGTCTGCCCCAACACTCAGTTTATTTTAGTATCATGGACTTGTAGACTTGCGGACTCAGAGACTCACATGTTATTCTTTCACTCCTCTCATAGCCCACCTGACATATCTCTACACTTAGCCATTTCATATATTTGGACTTTCATACTTTTGGACTTGCGTACTTGTAGACTTTCATATCCATTATAATCGCTCACTCTAACTCTCTTCCATCACATGTCCCTTCTTTCACCTTTATCAAGTCAAATTTAATGCTATCTTTATGGACTCAGATACTAAATTCATTTCTGAAAAGACTATAATTAATGGTGTTTATATCTAGGAAAATCAAATTTATTTTGAGTTAATTATTTCGTCTAAGGAAATATAACTTTAAATCATTTTACTATGCAAAGTAATATTACAAGAAAAATATCGCCAACTCAATGACGTTAGTCATGAAAAAACAATAGTTCTGTGGAGATACCTTGAAACTCTTCACTAGAGAATACAAGAACTATCATTGGTCCCTATCATATTTGTACTATTCAAGTCTACAGGGTAAAGAAAACAACAAGGTGTGGAATTCAGGGATATTTCTCGTAGGTTGTGTCCCAGAGGTCTTCGAATGAAAAGAGATCGTCGCCTGGTGCATCGAAAAATCATCCAGAATAGAGGGGCCATCCCATTGTAGATCAGTTCTCCTATTTCCTTTGTGCCTTCAATATTTAGGGAGATGCTAAAATTGTTGGAGCCAAACCTGGTTTACAAAGGGGAAGAAGCCAAGAATTTTCTAAAAATAAAAAATAATGGAATCAAACTTATTCAAGAATATTTACATGATCATGCATCAATTCTAGAAGTCATATCCAAGATTCAAGTAAGTTCTTTGAAAATTACCTATAAATAATATTCCTGGTTATTTACTCAAATTGTTGGCCAAGACTCTACATAAACCATTCCTCGATTGACATTGTATATATTGCATTTCACAGTTCAAGAAAACACAATCTTCGACTGGGAGAAGATTATTTCAAATGAGAATATTGTACAACTGAAAATTTTCAAGGCTGAGAAGAAATTTTATATGTCATGTTATTTGGTATTTTCTATCACCTATTGTTATACTTTTAAGGGTTTAAACATTGCTAGAAGGGTAATAGTAAAGGTGGACCCTGTAACCATGTGGCATCAATATTTGTGGAGCTGGAAGGTTGGCCACCATTTCTATGAAGTATATAATGATTTTGTGTCAAAATTTAAGAAGCTATTATTTGGGGAAGATACTTCCCAGCTCTCACTGGAGGAATCAACTTTTCCAAAAGGGAAAGGAATCCTTGAAAGAATGGATGATTAAAATATCATCATGGTTTTCTGTTCTGATGAAAAACCCATTTTCCTTTCGTATTATGTATTTGATAAATTGTTTATTATTGAAATAGCTAGACAATACATATTCCGGTTTCACACCTTTTCTGACAAAAGTAAAAAACAATTCATAACTCTTCCTTGGCAAGTTGGTGAAACTCTTCTCGAATGAATTTTCAAGATTGACGAATATGCTTCCTATTTCGACCATTCCAACTTCATATATGTAGAGGAAATCAAGGGGTTTTACCCTAGCAATATTTTTTACAATCATTTGATTTTAGCCGGGCTCATCCCTACACTCATAAGATCATTTCTAAGTGGAGAAGAGGAGAATGATAGCCATGACCATAATATTCAAGAAGCTAATAGAGATTCTAGTGACATAGAAACTATCATAAGTACCACAAAATAACACAATGAAAGAGGTAAGCCTTAAAATGAGAAGAATGCTTAATCAATCATCGTTTCTAAAAGAAGTATTCTACCCAAGATAAACCCTCATCCCTGTTGAACAAGATAGCCTAACTAAGAGGGGGGGGGGTGAATCAGTTAGATAACAAATATTTCTTTTCTTTAAAACAGATTACTCAATGAGCACAAATTATGCCTTTTACTATATGTCTTTCTACAAATCATTCATATCAATTAATATGCACTCACATAAATAGACAATGACATAGATATGTTCACGAGGAAACCCAAAAGGGAAAAATCTCTTCTTCTTATGAATGAAAGGCAAGATCCAACTTTTCTTTACATTCTTATTTTATCTGAGCTACAACCCAGATGAGGCTGTTACCTCTATTTCTTTAGCACCTACTGAATGGAAGCTACAAATCCTAGATGTACAAGAACCAACTTGTAGATGAGACTTTTACAGTCTCCCCTTGCTCCTCCCTACCACCCTGGAATCCTTCTCTGTCACAGATTAAGAATTCAAATATTCTCTATTTATATATTCATATCAGAATCCATTCTTGACCAAACCACTTAGATTTATCAATTTATGCATATGTCTTCTCTCCTTAATCTTTTCTCTATCTTCATCATTTATTCTCATTGTCCCTGTATAATTTTATTTCAGTTCATATTAATTTACAAAAATGAATTTTACTTTTCTCCTCTGTGTTTTTTTCAGAGCTATGACTCTACCATAAATTCCATCATACAAAATTTCACTTATATTTACCCTGTACATTCAAAGCGTACACTAGAACCCTCAGACTTCGAAGATTCAGTTACAATAACTGAATAACTACCTTACAATGATCATTATTTGCCAAGGCATCAAGAAGAACAACATCCACACGATCAATTTAAATATTTAATCAACATTGTTCGATGAACATACGTTTTTTTTACTTTTCAACATAGAATAACCCTCAAGATCTTTGGCAAGACACTTGTGCTAAACCATATTCCCATTGGTTGTGACCATAGGCTAATCGAAATGTGTTTCACATTTTTCATTTCGACAATCTTGTGTCAAAGGGTCTCGACACTCCAAGTTGTGATTCCTGAAATGGAGCATAGCTTCATGCTATCTCTTCCCTCTCACATGACCATCGGCGGTAACCACTGCCTATGCCAAAAATGCATTTCGCATTTCAGCATTTTGGTGTTTTGTATTTCGACATTTCGACGTTCTGCATTTCGGCATTTCAGAATTTCACATTTCGGCATTTCAGTGTTCCTGTGATGAAGTGTTTCGACACTCCAAATCGTGATCCCCGATATCCTCTTTTCTTCAATCAACAGCCCACAACCTTTTGTGATCAGACGGTCCTGATCTCATCAGGACTTTGCATTTCGTGATTTCATGTATCATGATATCGGAGGTTGGAGCACCTCCTTTATTTGACTTTCTAGTTAGTGAAAAGTTGATCTGTGACCACGTGTCCTGCCTATAGATGGACGGTCCTCCTGCTTTCAGGATTTTATAAGCCCTCTTCACCTTGCACTTTAAAGAACGTGCAGGTTCTCCTGGATCTGACGACAGTCGGGCCTCGTGCTCGGATCTAATGCCCGAGATCCATTCTCTTCTACTGCACGCTCCTTCCTTTCTGAATTCTCGAGTTCTGAAGGAACTCTCAGCTAACCACCATGTAGATGCTTCTCTCGGTCTTATGGATTTAAGTTTGACATTAATGAAAAAACCAAGCCCTGTGCAAACTGACCAACAAAATCCCCCTTTGGCATTGATGGAAAAATTTAAATCTCTTCTCCCACTTTTGACATCTATGGCAAAGGAAACAACCATACTCCCCCTGAGAAAATAAAGCCACTTGTAAAGATGTATTATTTTAGCAACAACTCCCCCTATCAAAATAGTCTATAAACCTGTGTAGTCTGATTTTATTATGAAGCCCTTGCAAACTTTCAGAGTGAAATGAAATTACAGAGGGTAAACCCCCAACTGATCCCTGAGACTTTCAAATTGCATTTTAAGTAAAGGTTTAGTAAATACATTTTCAATATGATCCTTTGTGCCAACATATTCCAGTTTAATAACTTTAGACATAACCTGCTCTCTTAGAAAATGAAATTTTATGGGAATGTGCTTTGTTTTTGAATGCATAACAGGATTTTTAGAAATACTAATTTCACTGTTATTATCACAGAAGATAGGTATAGTTTCATTATAATGAATATATATATATATTCCATCATTCATTTCATCCATAGAACCTGAGTGCAACAAGCTGCAGCTGCTATGTATTATGCTTAAGTAGTAGACAAACATTGTTGATTGTTTTTTACTTGACCAACTTACAAGACATCCTCCAAGAAAAAATGTTGCTCCACTAGTACTCTTCCTGTCATCAACACAACCTGCCCAGTCAGCATCAGTGAAGGCATATAAATCAAGCTGATTACCTATAGGATACCACAAACCATACTCTTATGTCCCCTTAAGATATCTAAAAATTCTTTTGACTGCAAGTAGATGAGAAGCTTTTGGTGAAGCCTGAAAGCTACCAACTTGACAAACTACATGCATAATATCAGGTCTTGGAGTTGTAGCATAAAGAATTCTACCAATCATATATATGTACATTGTCTGATCAACATATTTAGTTTCATCAAACTTACTTAATTTACAGCTAGTAACCATGGGAGTGCCAACTGGTTTAGAATCTTCCATCTGAAATTTCTTAAGCATTTCATTCATATACTTGGTTTGAGAAATGGAAATACCTTTATCAGATTGAGTAATTTACAAGCCTAAGAAAAACTTCATTTCTCCTAGCATGGACATCTCAAAATCTTTCTGCATACTTTCAGCAAACTGTTTACTGAGACTATCATCATCACTACCAAAAATGATATCATCTACATATATCTCAACAATGATTAGCCTATCATTTTCTTCTTTAATGTAAAGATTACCATCAGTGTTACCTTTCTTGAATCCTTGATGCCTCAAGTAATTGTCAAGTCTAGAATACCAAGCCCTTGGTGCTTGCTTCAGCCCATACAATGCCTTTTTCAACCTATAAACATATTGTTCTGCTTCTTGTACCTGAAAAACATCTGGTTGTTCCATATATACTTCTTCCTCTAAATCACCATTCAAAAATGCAGACTTTACATCCATTTGGTAAACTTTAATGTGTTTATAACTGTCATAAGATAGAATCGGTCTAATGGATTCCATTCTTGCAACAGGAGCAAAATTTTCTCTATAATCTACTCCTTCTACATGTGCATACCCTTTACAAACCAATCTAGCCTTATTTCTAGTTATTTTACCTGCTTCATCAATCTTATTTCTGAAAACCCATTTAGCCCCTATGACATTCTTATTGAAAGGTCTAGGAACCAATTCCCATGTCTTATTCTTTTCTATTTGACTAAGTTATTCATTCATTGCTTTCATCTAGTATTCATATTTAATTGCTTCTTCAATACTTTTGGGTTCAATCAGAGAAAGTAACGATACCTGTTCATGAGTTGAGGTGGATTCCTGCCTTCTGCTTCTTGTTCCAACACCTGCATTTAAGTCACCAATTATCTGTTCTTGAGAGTGATTTTTCTGTATTCTCTTGCTTGGAGTGTTTGATGGAGTCATGCTTTTGGATGCAGTTGTGCCCTCTATCAAAGTAGGAATTAATTGTTCACTGTCAACAGCCTTAGTTTCTTTTGTTTCACTTACTTCTTCATCCATCTTATGTTTGTCATATATTTCATGTATTTGTTGATACTTTTGTTTAGATTTTGACTTCAAAAATGAGGACTCATCAAACCTTACATCTATAGATTCAACAATCTTTATTAATCTGAAATTATAGCATTTATAAGCCTTTCTTGAACATGAATATCCAACCAATATGCCTTCATCAGTTCTAGAGTCTAATTTTCCCATATCTTTATTAATTCTTTTAATGTGTCACTTACTCCCAAAAATTCTAAAACTTTTTATGTTTGTTGGTCTTCCTTTCCATAATTGATAGGGTGTCGTATCAGTGTTATTTCTTAGAAAACTTATATTCAGGATGTGTACAACGGTGTGAACAACTTGAGGCCAAAACATGTCCTTCAATCTGGATTCATTTAACATTGTTCTTTCCATTTCCATAACAATTTTGTTTTTTCTTTCAACAACACCATTTTCTTGAGGTGTTTCTATAATAGAGAAATGTCTTTTAATTCTATTTTCATCACTGTAACGCCCCTAAACTGATAAATGATTAAATATTATTAAGCAAGATTTAATTAAGAAAGAATTACAATTAATAAAATAACATTGATTGGAGACTGCATTCAATGATCTGATAAACCAATCTAAAAGACAATCAGTAAGAATGGAGATAACAACAGAGTTACGTATGCACAGGGTTGCATATGCAGGGTGCGGGAGCCCATAAATCCCGAGGCAATAAAATTTATTGGGGGATGCAAGTCGGAGGATGCGTGGAGGGGGTTGGTGGTAGAGTTACTGCGTGAGGCGGCAGGGAGGGATAAGGGACGGGAAGAGGGGGATGTGCAGGCCATTCGGCGAGGATGGATGCTGCGGGGCTGTGAGCTCAGGACCACTGTAATTGCCGGAAGCAGAGAGATTTTGCGTACTGTGATATTTGGCTATGAACTATTGTGTTGGGTGAGAAGAGGGCCTCTGGACTCTGTGTTTTGTGATGAACTGTTGTATTCTGTGGTGAGCAGAGAGTTCTACACCACGGTATCTACTATGAGTAGCAATTTTCTGTACACTACTGTATTGGTTGTGAGCCTGTGGTATTTTGTGGACTGTTGGCTTGCTTTAGGCAAGGAACAGAGTGTTCTGAACTGTGGCTTGATCTAGGGAGGCACCGAGTTGCTGAAGGTTTTGGGCACGGAGGGCCAGGATATCNTAAGAAAGAATTATAGTTAATAAAATAACATTGATTGCAGACTGCATTCAATGATCTGATAAGCCAAGTTAAAAGACAGTTAGTAAGAATGGAGATAACAACAGAGTTACGTATGCACAGGGTTGCGTATGCAGGGTGCGAGAGCCCATAAATCCCGAGGCAATACAATTTATTGGGGGATGCAGGTCGGAGGACGCGTGGAGGGGGTTGGTGGTAGAGTTACTGCATGAGGTGACAGGGAGGAATAAGGGACGGGAAGAGGGGGATGTGCAGTCCATTCGACGGGGATGGATGCTGCGAGGCTGTGAGATCAGGACCACTGTAATTGCCGGAAGCAGAGCGATTCTACGTACTGTGATATTTGGCTGTGAACTACTGTGTTGGGTGAGCAGAGGGGCTCTGGACTCTGTGTTTTGTGATGAACTGTTGTATTCTGTGGCGAACAGAGAGTTCTGCACCACGGTATCTACTGTGAGTAGCAACTTTCTGTACACTATTGTATTGGCTATGAGCCTGTGTTATTTTTTGGACTGTTGGCTTGCTGTAAGCAAGGAACAGAGTGTTCTGAACTATGTTTTGATCTAGGGAGGCACCGAGTTGCTGAAGGTTTTGGGCATGGAGGGCCAGGATATCTGTAGATATCCTGGAGCTAGGTAGTTTTCCTAGTTGGCAGGGAGGACAGTAGTTTTGGGCAG
Organism: Picea mariana; assembly: GCA_032191745.1. Lineage (NCBI taxonomy): Eukaryota > Viridiplantae > Streptophyta > Pinopsida > Pinales > Pinaceae > Picea > Picea mariana. The sequence continues at coordinate 69,412 of JASDQU010014022.1, read as the reverse complement.
TTATTTGCTTGTTTGTGGCAGGGTTAATTTGTGTATCAACAGGAGCAGACACAACAAGGCAGCAAAAATTAGCATCAGTATCAGGTATTTTTCAAGTTATGCATTTATCTCATTTTTACCAGAAGTTATTACCCTATGATAAATCTAAATTACCGAAGTTGCTGTTGAGAAAATAAATATATGCTGTGAAATCGTTATCTCCGTTTAGAAAATGAATTGTTTATGAAATTAAATTAATGCCTAGAATGATATGGGCATTACAAACGTCACATGTTTAAACTTGAGTCAATAAATCTAGGTGGCCTAGGAAAACATCGAATTATATAGACCTTGTTGGATTAAATAATTAATTAAATGATAGATTATTAGTTGAGAAGCCTAACAAGAGTCAAATCTTAAGTCTAAGGTTTGGCCTAAGTCTAAGTTTGATTTTRGAACTATCTAAAATATTGAAGTGGGGATAAATATAATACYARGAAAAGGGGTGGTAAGAGATAAAGATTTAATAAAATKCACATGTGTGCATGAATTTGATAAAAAAGAAATTTAAATAGAAATAAATAATAACTTGAGAGTTTGGTGGTACATAGAATATGATCTAGAGTCAAACTACACTAGTCTAACTAGAAGAAGACTCTTGATTAAACTCTAACTAAGATCTAGTTGGGGAACACTCCTTAAATGAGAATCTGAGGAACAAAGGGACACCTAGGAGTGAAAATAGGAACACATTGAGGTGTGAGGGTTTTTTACCTTTTTGATTAAAATAAAATCGGTAATTACTGGTGTAACTTGGGGAGAATGTGACAAGTGTGTGACTAAGTAATCCAAATTAAAATGAACTAAAAATTTAATTATCTGTGCATAAGGACATGTGTCAAGGGAGAAAAGTCTATAAAAAAATATTATGGAGAAAGGAAAAGGATCTGATTTTTCTGAGCATGGTTATGCTGCCAAATGTATATTACACCGTGTTTTACTTGTGAGAGTGGGGTTACCCGGCTTGTAAGAGAGTGGAAGCTCTTCCTTGCGAGGCCAAGCCTTGGAGCTAGATTGTTGGTTTTTCTATGTGTGGCCCCTTTGTGGCTCAGGAGCTTAAGGAGGAAGAAGAGTACCCCTAGCATTGGATGGGATGTACCAGTGAAGTCTCTATGATTAGCAAGCGAAGGAAGGGAAGGAGCACAATATTTGAAGGAATCTTCATTACACATGTTTCTTTGGTTTCAGGTATTTTATAATTTGAATTTTATTACATTATAAGAGTATTGTATATTAGATTTTAGAGTCACTGTAGAATCATTGGAAAGTCTGAATGTCAAGTATTACGTCTATTGTCAAACGAATAATTGTTACAGTGTTATATTTAAATATTCACTGACCATTTCAGACATTTCCAAAATTATTTATGAGTGGTCTGATCCTCATTGAATAGTTAAATTCCTACATTATATATCACTTATGTTAAGTCTGTATTTTCATCCTTACCTGAATTATGATGATCAAATTTTTAGTTGAATTTTCATTTAAAACCAAACCAATCACGTGGGGATCTCTGTCAATTTTTAAATGAAACCTAAATCAATCCATTCTATGGAATGTTATTGGTGTTGGCATGTTTTACAGACAACATATGCTTGTCATTGCTGGCAAGTTCAACAGCGATGATGGCTTGAGTACAGGTATAATGTGTCAGGCGGGCACCAGAAGTATTTTGGGAAGATGCAACAGAGCAAGCTCGTGAAGACCAGAAGAGATAGTGCAGAGGTGCACGCAGAGTGCAGAGTATGTGTGTTTGTCATTGATGGAAAATATCATGACCAACATCACAACGATGATCGCATGGCAAGATCAGAAGCTAAACTCCATTTTGGGTATCAAAATCTAAACTCTATTTCGGAGTTTCGGATACCGGGAGTTGGAAGTGTCGAAACACTTCATCAAAGAAATGTCAAAATGCAGAAATGTGAAACACTGAAATACTGGACTGTTGATCTGACTCCATTTCAGAGTTTCGAATATCGAGAGTTGGAAGTGTCGAAACACTTCATCACAAAAATGCCGAAGTTGCGAAATGCAAAACGATGAAATCCTGAAACAGGCACATCGACTTAAACTCCATTTCGGAGTTTCAGATACTGGGAGTTGGAGAAGTCAAGAGTTGAGACTCTTCATCGCATGAGTCCCGAAGTTGCGAAATGCGAAACGCTGAAATCATGAAATAGGCACATCAACAAAGACTCCATTTCAGAGTTTCAGATACCGGGAGTTGGAGGAGTCAAGAGTCGCAACTCTTCATCACAGGAGTTCCGAAGTTGCGAAATGAAAAACACCGAAATCCTGAATCAGGCACAATGAAGGCTTGTAAATTTGTGAAATAATCCTAGCCATTGGATCAAGGACAAATCTGGGCCGTCAAATCGAGGAGGTGAATGTGGAAGACCATGTCAGAAAGGAAAGGTGGAAGACTACGTCAGTATTGACAAGTGGCATGATCAGACAACAACAAGTGTCAAGTTGATTTGGCATTTCAGGCCACTAGAAATCACAATTCTGAGTGACACTTGGTAGCCACTCGGGTCACAACATGTCAATGAGTGACGCAAGAGTGACCTCACTCTGGGAGTTTTTATTTGATATTTTTAGCTTCATCACTCCCCCAAAGTCCTGAAGGCTGAAGTCCCAGAGCAGAGGATAGTCGTCTGATCACCACGGATAGTGGACCGTTGATCTGGAGAGTGAAGTGCTTGTTTGATTAGAGAGTGGTCATATCTCATGGTCACATTGTCGAGAGATGGAGAGCAGAGCTATAGAAGCCAAGCTCTATTTCAGAGCTCGTGACATGGAGGATTGAGACGACTCATCACAGAATCCATGAAATGAAAAAGTGCGAAATACGTTTTTGAATAAGGATTTGGTCACATCCAATGGTCACATTTGCGGAAGATGGAGGAAAGAGCTAGTGAAACCAAGCTCCATTTTGGGGATCGTGACTTGGATTGTCGAGACACTTCATCACAGGAATTCCAAAATGCCAAATGCCGAAATGTCGAAATGTCGATGTAGCCTGTGGTCACCACCGGTCGTCATGTAAGTAGAAGGAGCTAGCATAGCTAGGCTCCATTTAAAGGTTCGCACTGTAACTGCTAGAAACCACTGATGGTTTCTTCCAGAGGACTCAAAGAGACTTTAGGGTGATCGCCAGAGAAGATGAAGTGTATCGAGGCATCTTCCAGTGGCATGAAGAATGCTCATAGAGGCTATTGAAAGATGTAAGACTGTTGGATCCTGGAACTACAACAGAGGGAATGAGCTCGATTGTGACAGAGAAGATGAAGAGTCTCGATTGTTGGAGAGGCTATGGAATCTCAGCATAACACTTAGTGATGTAGACACATGGGTTTAACAGCCAGAGAAGCTGAAGAGTTGCAATGATGATCAGGCATAGCACTCGACATGGGGTGAGCATGCAAAAGCATTGTCAATAGAGGATGCAGATAATGCACACAGAGAATAAAAGCACAGAACATAGAAGATATCATGGGCTATTGAGAGTGATTCAAGTGTGTAGAAGGAGGTAAAGTGCAGCAGCTGAAAGGTACATAAGAGGAATGGTGCATATAAGGGACATGGCATGCAGAGCATAAAGCGCAATAGAAGAAAAGAACATAGATGCATAGCTGAGACAGTAAAAGAAGGATGAGGTGCACTTGTAGAGAAAAGCAGAAGATCAGAAAGTGCAAGAAGATGCAGAAAGAGAGACACTGATAAAGGAGAGCAGAGCAGCATAGCAAAACAGTGATAAGCCTGGTAA
>JASDQU010014022.1:27080-55423 GCA_032191745.1 Picea mariana | reverse complement strand
TTGGTCAAGTTATGCATTTATCTCATTTTTACCAGAAAGTTATTACCCTGTGATAAATCTAAATTACCGAATTTGTTGTTGAGAAAATAAATATATGCTGTGAAATCGTTATCTCCGTTTAGAAAATGAATTGTTATGAAATTAAATTAATGCCTAGAATGATATGGGCATTACAATCACAATAATTGTTAAATTCTTTTGACACAAACTCTCCTCCATTGTCTGACCTTAAGCACGTAATCTTCATATCAATTTCATTTTCAGTCAATTCTTTGAAAACTTGAAAGCAACTAAATGTTTCAGACTTCTTTTTCAATAAAAACAACCAAGTCCTTCAAGTAAAATCATCCACAAATAACAGAAAGTATCTTTCACCATTTAGACATGTTGTCCTCATAGGTCCACATACATCAACATGTATTATTTCCAAAGGTTTTGTTGTAGAATATTCCTTTGTTTTAGACTTGACTCTAGTTTGTTTACCATGTTGACATTGTTTACAAATAGAGTTGGAAAGATTCTTTATGGAAGGTAAGTTCCTTATTGCCTCTTTTTTATTTAACTGAATCAAATTGTCAAAGTTAATATGCCCAAGTCTTTTATGCCATAACTGGCTTTCATCTTCATGTCCAAGATAGCAATTTTCATCCTTCTCATCTAAAATGTATATGTTATTTGATGTCTTTGTAGCTATTCCAACTAACTGATTTCTTTTAGCATCCATGATTTGACATTGTTTAGAATAAAAAATCATAAGATTCCCTTTATCACATGTTTGACTTACACTCAACAAGTTATGTTCCATATTTTCAACCAGTAAAACATTTTCAGCCATTATGTCTTTGTTCAAACAAACAATGCCTCTTCCAACTATTCAAGTTGATTGATCATTACCAAATGTGACTGAACCTTCTTTTCTTTCATCTAAAGAATCAAAGATTTGTTTTCTTCTTGTCATATGTTTTGAGCATCCATTTTCCACACACCATTTAACTTTATGATCATCTTGTAAAGCAAGTTTGCACTCTTCAATTTCTAAATGACCATTCTTCCTTTTCCAATAATTAGTTTTTTTATTTGTGTATTGGTTTATAAAAGATATTTGAAAATTCATTGGACAGTTTCTTAAAATATGTCCAAAGTTATTACACATATAACATTCAATTTCAAATTTCAAAGCATCAAATCTGTTATGTGAGTTGTTCACATTGTTCTGAATAGATTTATCATGTCTTCTTTCATATTCAAATCTAGATATGCCATGGTTGTTATGTGCACTTATGTTTCTTGAAATTTTTTTACAGAAAGTTGCTTTGTGTCCATACTTATAACAAAAGAAACAGTAACCTTCAAACTTGTTTTGATGACTGCCATAACGTTTTCTATGCATTGTTGAAGCCTGATTATCTTCTTGCTTTTCTGATCCCTTTTTCTTGTAGGTGTTTTTCTCATTTGTATGTTTTGTACCTGCTTTTTCAAAACTTCAACTAGAGATTGTATTAGTAACTTCAGACTTATACCCAATTCTAGTCTTATCATAAGTTGATCTTTGACTACAGATAATTTGATCCAACACTTGAGAACTATGATTCATGTTATTTTCTTGTACTTTCTTTCTTAATAAAACAAATTCAAATTTAAAACCGTCCTTTTCCTTTTCCTTTTCTATAAGTATATTGTTTAGAGCTTCTTCAGTCACTCTAGCCTCTTCTATTTTGAGTTTTAAGTCAACTAACATGATCTCAGTGTTTTCAATTAAATTGGTTGACTTCTGTAATTCTTGATCTAAACTCTCAATTACTCTTTTGAATTGTTTTCATTCTCTTCTTACTTTATTTAGTTCATACAAAGCACTTACAAGTTCAACTTCCAGGTCAACTTCACCTTCTTCTTATTCAATAAGTTCATCATTATGATTTTCCATAGCCATAAAAAGTCTTATATCTGAATTTTCATCACTTTCATCTATATCTGATGATTCACTATTATTTTTTATGAATAGACTTTTCTTTTTATAAGAATTTCTTTGAAATGGCTTCTTATACATTTTATTATATTCTTTGGTTTTGATGTTACTTTCTTCTTCTCCATCAGAATGTTTATTGAAAGGACACTTAGAAGCAAAATGACCTATTCTACCACAATTAAAGAACTTGAGAGGAAGTTTACCTTTGTACTTGCCAATACCTCTTTTTAGATTTTTGACAAAGTTAGCTTCTTCCATGTCTTCTTCTGAATCCTCATGATTACTGGTTTTTGTTTCAACCTTTTTCTTGTCCTTATTTGTTGCCTTGAAAGTTGCTTCCTTATTGGAAGGATTCTCATTAGATGTCCTCATCTCATATGTTGTTAGTATTCCTTGCAACTCATCCATTAGTAAAGTAGCAATATCAGTTCTTTCTTCTAAAGAAGATATTTTGGGATCAAATCTTGCAAGTAAAGATCTAAGCACTTTTTGCACAATAATACCATTTCCAACTGTTTCTCCTAATCCTCTCATAGTATTGACTACTTCATCAATACGTAAAAAATAGGTAGCTATATCTTCAGATTCTTCCATCTTTAAACTTTCAAATTGAATTCTATGTGATTGTAATTTAGCACTCTTAACCTTAGTATCTCTTTCATATACCTTCTTCAGTTTTTCCCATAACTCTTTTGTTGACTCACAATGCATTACCTTAACAAATTCTAAACCTGCCAATCCTCCAAGTATTGCATACATAGCTTTGGAATTACTCTCATGAGTTTCTTTCCTGCAACATCTGTTGGAACTGTTGTTGGATCCTTATATTCATTCAACACAACTTTCCAAACATCTACTCCTTGAGACTGTAAAAACAACTTCATCCTGATACTCCAAAAAAGCATAATTATGTCCATCAAACAAAGGTAATCCATGTTTAGTAAAATCAGATTTCTTATCAATTATTAAAGATCAAACTTCCAGTGATTAAACTGAATCTTGAAGTAACCTCGCTTTGATACCAATTGTTGAACATGATAGCCTAACTGAGAGGGGGGGGTGAATCAGTTAGATAACACATATTTCTTTTCTTTAAAACAGATTACTTAATGTACACAGATTATGCCTTTTACTATATGTCTTGCTACAAATCATTCATATCAATTAATATGCACTCACATAAATATACAATGACACAGATATTTTCATGAGGAAACCCAAAAGGGAAAAACCTCTTCTTCTTATGAATGAAAGGAAAGCTCCAACTTTTCTTTACATTCTTATTTTATCTGAGCTACAACCCAGATGAGGTTGCTACCTCTGTTTCTTCAACACCTACTGAATGGAAGCTACAACTCCTATATGTACAAACACCAACTTGTACATGAGACTTTTACAGTCTCCCCTTGCTCCTCCCTACCACCCTGGAATCCTTCTCTGTCACAGATTAAGCATTCAAATATTATCTGTTTATATATTCATATCAGAATCCATTCTTGACCAAACCACTTAGATTTATCAATCTATTCATATGTCTTCTCTCCTTAATCTTTTCTCTATCTTCATCATTTCTTCTCATTGTCCCTATATAATTTTATTTCAGTTCATCTTAATTTACAGAAATGAATTTTACTTTTCTCCTCTGTTTTTTTTTCAGAGCTATGGCTCTACCATAAATTCCATCATACAAAATTTCACTTATATTTACCCTATACATTCAGAGCATACACTAGAACCCTCATTCTTTGAAGATTCAGTTACAATAATTGAATAACTACCTTACAGTGATCATTATTGGCCAAGGAATCAAGAAGAACAACATCCACATGATCAATTTAAATATACAATCAGCATTGTTCAATGAACATACGTTTGTTTTTACTTTTCATCATAGAATAACCCTCGAATGCTTCGGCAAGACACTTGTGCTAAACCATATGCCCATTGGCTGTGTCCATAGGCTAATCAAAATGCGTTTCGCATTTCGCATTTCGGCAATTCTGTGCCGAAGGGTCTTGACACTCCAAGTTATGATTCCCGAAAATGGAGTGTAGCTTCATGCTAGCTCTTCCCTCTCAGATGACCATCGGCGGTAACCACTGCCTATGCCAAATATGCATTTTGCATTTCAGCATTTCAACGTTTCGTATTTTGGCATTTCGACATTTCAGCATTTCACATTTCAGCATTTCAGTGTTCCTATGATGAAGTGTTTCGACACTCCAATTCGCGATCCTCGATATCCACTTTTCTCCGATCGATGGCCCACGACCTTTCTTGATCAGACGATCCTGATCTCATCGAGACTTTGTGTTTCGTTATTTCGCGTATCGCAATATCGGAGGTTGGAGCACCTCCTTTCTTTGATTTCCAATCAGTGAAAAGATGATTTGTGACCACATGTCCTGCCAAAATATGGACAGTCCTCCTTCTTTCAAGATTTTATAAGCCCGCTTCACCTTGCACTTTAAAGAACATGTAGGTTCTCCTAGATCTAATGACGGTCTGGCCCCGTGCTCGGATCTAACGCCCGAGATCTGTTCTCTTCTACTTCGCGCTCCTTCCTTTTTGAATTCCCAAGTTCTGAAGGAACTCTCAACAAACCACCATGCAACTACTTCTCTCACTCTTATGGATTTAAGTTTGACATTAATGACAAAACCAAGCCCTGTGCAAACTAACCAACAATCTCGGGACATCACAAAAAAGAAAAATATAGAGTAACAATTCGGGGATGATGAAGAAAGAAACCATCCTCAGGGGAACTTAGAAAACCCCCACAAGTTAAAGATTAAAATAAAAAGAACTAATTCACAACAAGAGGGAGGAGAAAAACCTGCACCTGAACAAGATTTACTACTGGATAATATGGACCTCGATGTGGATATCGAGTACATCCCCTTCCTAGATGAAGAAGAACCTACTAGAGAATATGTACATCATATGTCTACACTTATGGTCCAAGATGATATATTTTTTGATGAAGAGACTTTTTCTGTACAAAATTCCTTGTTTGACAAATATTCTAAGAAATTGGTCTTTGAAAGAACCACGAAGAGTAAAAGTGGAAAGTTTCATTCTACCATTGATACATGGAACATGTTTCCTTCTATATTTTAGCCCATTCATAAAGTTACAGGGGATTCACTATATTTTTCAATTGCCAATATGGAGGAATAAAATGCTTGGTCAAAAGAGAAAATTAAGAAATTGGAAGCAACTCTCATTCCTCCACCTATTTTGGCTTCCCCCATTGGCATGATTCATCCCATGAAAATTTTTCAAGTAACCCCAAAGTCAAGCACTAGATAAAAGGGAATTTCAAGCTTGATTATTGTCACTTGACATTTTGTCGAAGAGAACATAAAGAAAATAATGTATTTTATTTTGGAGTTATGGGATTTAGAAAAAAAAATTTCCTCTATAGGTCTCAAAATTCAGAACACCAGAGAATATGTGAATGTAGATATAAAAAATGATGAAGGTTTATATACATATGAAATTGTAATGTTTTCAGTAAAGGTTTCGACAATGACAGAGAAGATGAGAAAGAAACAAGATTTACCTTCCCTGAGCCACATCAAGCAACTAAAGGCCCATTGGATTGAAATAATCAATATATTGAAGGGATTGTTAACTCAATTGGATGATTTGTCAAGAAGGAATACAATAGCATACTAAAGCATTCTTGAATTAGATATCACCGGTACTACTATTGAAGTCTAGGACCCTAATTTTATCTCAAATTCAATGCTCATGATTCGACAACAATTCGAAGATCAAATTAAATAATTATAAAAGGCATCAGCTCAAAATTTTGATACTATTATTGAGTTCACACATGATGATATTGACAAATGTCTTGTTGAGTATACTACTAAAAATGAATATATTGAGAATAATTTGCAAAATTTATCTATTTATCATACATAAATCGAAAAAGAGTTGTTCAATATTAAAGTAAAACAAGAAGTGACCACTGCCCCATTAAGGAATTGTATTCAAGAATGGTTAAACAACTTAATTGCCAAGATTTCTGAAATACCAGCATAAGAAATTACAATTGGAAATCTAACTGCAACAAGAAAGGGTACAATAGAAACAAAAACAAGCAAATGAAAGGGGGAGAGATTCCATCATAGTAGGTCTATGTTGATCACATACTTCTTCCTTTATCAATTTTTCATTCACTTATTCCTCTTCTTTAACTAGAAAAGTATAACCAAATCCTGAAAAATTTCATCTTTGTCTTCTTTCCATATTTTGTTGTATGAGAACCTCCCATGTTCCTCTTTCTACTCCATAATTTATTGTGCATGTTTTATTTATGGTCTACGGGTTCCCCAATCCTAGTCCATTGGACAAATGCCTTAATCTCAATGCATTGTAACATACATTATTATTTTTAAGAAATCCCAGAGAACTAATTTGGGATAAATATTGGTTGTATTTTATAACTCTAAGTTTTGAGTATAAAGTATTTGATATTGGTCTATCATAATATTATTTTGAGCTCTATAAGTATTACTCTTTAAACGTTCTCTCATGTGAATGGACCATCTTATTTTATTTTGAATGTGATCAGAATATTTATTTCTGCTATGATGGATGTGATGACATTTTTATTTTCTGTATTGTGTGATGTGTGAGATTCCTATACCACTTCTCAGGAATTCACTTTTATAAATATTATTTTACTTTTCATCATTTTGATTTTTCCTGAGCATTAAAGATTGGACTATATTATGCGATATGGTCCCATATTATTCTTGATTTGAAATCATAAAGAATATCATAAGACAAAGAGGATTACCATCTCTTTAAAAATGTAGGAGGATTCATATATGTTACACATCAAAATTCTTCACTTCGATAATGTCACATTCTCATTGTCGCAAGTGTCACACGTTTGTCGCAAGTGTCACACTTTTGTCGCAAGTGTCGTAAGTGTCTCATTTTCATTCTACATGTGTCTCATTGTGAATGAAACCATGGAAACACTTGATACATCCTATACAACATGTTAGAAGAAGAATACCTATCATTTGAAAATCGAAACCAGTGTTTTACTATTGGAATTACTCATCTTGGCAAATTTTTGGGAAGATCAACGCTCCCGAGTTCATATGCAAGGATTGCTAGTGCTCCTCTACCATCTTACAGGGAGCATTGTAGCGATCTGTGTCCAGTTCTAAGGGAGTGTCGAATTGGTTGAGAAAATATTGGGAGGAAATCCCCTTTTTATCTTAAGACAACTATGGATGGATCAAGCTATTTTGGCTCGAATCTAACCCCTAGGCTTCATATAATAAAGATATCACAAATGTTGGTGCCATATCCTCAACTAATCCAAAATATAACCAAGGTATTTGAGCCTCTCAAAGGCTATAAATGGAGGCATTATCATGGTGAACAAGGATAAAAATAATCAACAAAAGCATTGCCATTCTAATCGCGGATCTTTCAATAAAGGGTTTGGAAAATGAGGAATTGGAAAAGTTGTTGCAATATCATTCATGACTGTAAGTATCTCTTTAAAGTTACCATCAATATGCTTGGCCTATTTCCTTCAATCTTATGTATTATTGCATGTGCTTGTCCACTGTTATTTTGATCTTTGTAGATAGATTTGTTTAATCTAATCTTATAGAGTAAGAGATATTTGTTTCTCTTTTCTTCCCATTGCATTGCAGGTGTCAAGTCATGATAAATATTTTGGATATTGAACTCGGATTGGATGCAACAAAGACAAACTTAGAAACAAGGTGCATCACACTTTTTCTCCCTCTCTATCTTTATGATTATTTTAACTGAATTCAAATGGATGTTAGTGTCCATTTGTGTTTTTTTGTGTTAGTATTATGGGTATAGAATCCAAGGGAATATTCACCTATTCGCAGGGGAATTATTTCGTAACAGAAATTGGTGACTCCACTGGGGAACAAATCTTTCAGTTTTAGTTCTTTCCTTGGTTTTTCCTTGCCTTTTTCCTATTTTTAGATCCCATTTTCTGATTTGATCTATCCATACATATTTCATCTTTGATAAAGTTTTCTTACAGAGCCTCTGATTGAATTTTCCTGAGTTTTTGAATTTTCTAGATTCTTCCAAAACTTTTCTTTGAACTAGCACCCTCTAGTTGAAGCTAGAGTGCTAATAGCTTGATCAACGCTCCCCCAAAGTGTATTAGGGAGTGTTGTAGTGATTTCTTGGATCTAAATATGTCCTAAATATAACCTATATGCATCATCCAAAGGTAGGCACTGGCACAAGCATTTTACTTGTCGCCTACGTAGGTTCTTACCTTTTGTTTTCAATACCTGTCCTCCAGATATGCAACCCCTACAAAGGGATAGCAATCATAACAGAAGGAACGAAAATTGTTCCATTCAAATGAACAACACTACTTAAAAAAGGAACAACAATCGTGACAAGGAACAACAATCGTGAGACACCTTCAAAAAATAGGATGCATAACCCTTCCACACAACCTAACACATCTATGGGACAAATCCCTATTGGGGGGGAATCCTTCTCTGGTGGACACATCCCTGCCATATGGAAACCATCCTTCAACACACAAGTTCAGACTGGGGGGAAACCCCCTTTCACTGGTCAAACCCTAGTTTTTACACAACCAATGGCAAGGGGGCCATATCAAAATTCCTTCATGGGAAACCACCTACAATTCTGGGGGCCACCCTAGGGAGGTATTATTCATAAACAACATCAGGGAGGGCCATAAATCCCCAACCCACAAGGAGGAATTCCAAATCCCAATCCTTCTGGAATACACTCTAGAAAACCCTTTCCAGGGGTCCCAAATTCCACATGGGGTCCTCAAGGTCAATACTATTTTCCTCCCCAGGGGAAAAAACCTTACCCTTCTCAGGGAAAACCTATTTACCCTCCTCAAGGGAAAACTGGTTATCCACCTCAAATCAACTAGGGAAACTATCCTTCCGTGGGTTACATTGGGTATCCTCTCGAGGGCCAAATCGGTTTTTTCCCCATATTTTATACAGATTCCTCAAGAGATGAATCCCATGTTTACTGGTCAACATCAACAGTATATGGGAAGACCGACTGGCTTTAACTATCCACCACAACCAGTTTACAGTCCTACTAGTGTTCCTATACCACACTAGTATCATCCTCAAATCAATCGACAACTACTGTTCTTAGCCACTCTAGATCTATCGGATCTGTCGAGGTTAACCAACGATCCCATTTTACATTTTCCTTTTTGGTCAGTTATTCCTGCTAAGTTTCCTTCCGATATTCCAAAATTTGACGGTAAATTTGGTGAAGACCCTAATAACCATGTTATGAATTTTCATCTATGGTGTTCATCAAACTCACTAGTGGAAGGTTCTATCCGGTTACATATTTGCAAGCGTACACTTATGGGTTCAGTGACCAGATGTTACATTGAGCTTCAACATGGAACCTTTCAGGACTTCAATTCCCTCACCATGGCTTTTCTTACTCACTTCAAATTTCCTATCCATTATGAGATAGACACGACACTATCGACCTCCCTTCGTCAAACCAACTCCATACATATCTCTGATCATATTCATGAGTGGAAATGACAACGAAGGTTGTTCAAAGAAACCATTCATGATTAATTGATAGTTGAATGGTTCACAAAATCTCTTCTACGTCCTATTTCTCCTGATGTAGCCATGGGTGGTGTGGTTACGGAAGAGGAAGCCATTTCTCGTGCCCAGTAGCTCGACTTGGTTTATTCCCAATCCAATACTTTGTATGATTTGATTCCAAATGCTCCCTGTCCATCAACCGACCCATCGAAACCATCCTCCACCACTCATGCAGATGGAGTTATTGGTTCCTTCAAAACCCAACCTAGTTCACAGTCGATCGGTACAACTACTCTTTCAGTTCTTTCTCCCACCACTGCATCGACCCTCTCATATAGATCCACCCCGACTCAAATATATGACTTGAATACAGTTCAATATCCTTTTCCACGAGAGTCAGGGGGAAAAGAGAAGACTAAAAATAAACCAAAGAAAAACAATAATTAAACCAAAAACACAAAAACACAAACAAAACCACCTACTACTGATAAACAACAACAATGCAAACCAAAATTTCCATGTCTCATTTGTGGTGATGATCACTACACTTGAGACTATCCTCATCGCAATAAAGTTTCCAAACTTTTCAATAGAAATTATCAACCCGTTGTGTTGACACATCCTTTTACACAACAACAGTCACTAGTTTCTCAAGCTCCTTCACCTCTGACAGGAGGTAATCCAAATAATCCTCCTAGTGAGGAAGCTTCATCTAGTGCACACATTTACATGTTTAATGGGATAGATTTGATCGTTCATACTATGACATATGACACACCTTGTGGTAAACCTGATAAGGAAAAATTAACTAATGGTACTACATCATATCCACCATACACCATAGTTTCCCCTCCAACTGGGCCACTCCAACCCAACTACGACTCTATGCTATTCCCTCAAAAGAATACAATTTTAAAGTCGACATTTAATCCTAATTCATGTGTTTCTCAAAACTACAACATCGTTGAATATTTTACCCAAGCACTATGTTCTATGTTAGCTCTCAAAGTTATACAACATTGCCCTAGCAAATGTAGGACTCTCTTGGAAGCCATCGGAGCTATAGATCCTGAGTTGGAAAGGAAGGGAATATAACAATACAACCTATGCAATTGAAAGTTGAACAATGATACACTAAACACACTCCTGGACCGCATGACACAAACACAGAATTACTTAGTATGCAACTACGAAGTGGTGGCACTAGTTAGTGAATGATTGATTCGATCGATGGCATCCATGTGCCATATACCGTCCTGTTCTGGGTTTTCACATAGTTTCCATTCACTGCATGCACCTACCTACCCCCCATGTCATTTAGTGCACGAAGACATTCACAGAAGCCACTAACAACACAGAAAAGGCCATTCATAGAAGCCATTATTCAAAGAAATCCATTCACCACTCACTTCACATAGTTGATTTTCCCGGATAGTCATCTAAAATTATCACATTTAACTTGTATAATTTTAAATTATGCCTCTCTCACCAACTCTCTTTCCAGATCAATGTTGTTTTCCATAATCATCATATTCATCGCACGATCTTGGACGAGGGGGAATCCTCATGTTTCATTTATTTGGCTTGCTAGAAAGGCCTCAAATCACCTATTATTAATCAATATCACACCATGTTACGAGCATTCGATGGGAGAGGATTCCATCCTCATGGAAGATGATAATCCTTAGTTGTTCAATTGGGAGGCAAGACTATTTCAGTAGATGTTGAAGTAGTCGATGCTCCCCTTCATTATAACCTTCTTCTAGGAAGAAGTTGGTTTTATGTTATGACTGTCGTCGCTTCCTTGGTGTTTTGATGTGTCCAGTTTCCTCATTAAGTTAAAATTGTGACCATCGATCAGTTAGATTAATGCACCCCCAACACTCGCACTCCAACGACCAACAACATTCCTTTTTTGGGAGATTCGAAGATCACTTAAATGAAAGTGTTGGAGTAGGTATTTTGAAAGACTCTTCGCTTATGGGTACTTTTCCTGCACCTCTTCCTCCCACCATGCAACACATCGCCATGATCAATATGATCTCGATTATGGTACACCAATCCTATGAATCATATTATCCATGGATCGTGCCTAGTCTTTTAGAATTTGACGCACTAGGTGACACCATGCCACTTAGTCCTACAAAGACTGAATACGACGCCATCCAGTCTGCCTCTCCTTCACTAAACAACCAACATCTGTTGGCATCTACGACTTACTCATTACCATCCTAGTTAATGTCCCTATCCTCTACTTTCGATTACATCCTACATATTTTTCCATCAGATGAATATATATGGAAATTCTTAGTATCAAGGAGGCACCATAGGGATGACAACCACCATCGTTCATCCTTTCTTTCGAGTTTGGATGACATTGACAAAGACATATCTTCTATCTTTCCTAGTGATATTGTCGACTATTCCCAATATCCAATACTCACTCAAGATACCATCTCCGAGGGGAATTTGGGAAATGTCTCTTCCACTATTTCTGTCGACATATCAATCAACGAAGGTATTCTGGAAAACATACAACTAGGTGCCAATTTTTCAGTTGAAGAAGTTGAAACTTACATCGCCTTGTTCAAGGAATTTTGTGATGTCTTCACTTGGAGTTACAAATAAATTCTAGGGATCGATGCATCGATCGTTGTGCGTGAAATACAAGCTTATCCAGAAGTTAAACCTATAAGACAAAAACTTTTCTCAGATCATCCTAAGAAAACCGCAACCATCAAGGTAGAAGTAGAAGAAATTTTGAAATATGGTTTTATTTATTCCATCCCTTTGATAAAATGGGTTTCCAATATCATTATGGTCATTAAGAAATAGGGGACCATTCATGTTTGCGTCAATTATTGGGATGTTAATAAGGCTTGTCCCAAGGACAATTACCCTACACCCTTTATCGACCAAATTATCGATAATTATGTCAGAAGCCCCATTTTCTCATTCATGGATGGATTTTTCAAATATAACTAGATTGAAATTTTATCGGCCAATAAACATAAAACATCCTTCATCTACCCTTGGGGAACTTTCACTTATCGAAAACTACCTTTTGGCCTTAAAAATGATGGAGCAACTTTTCAACAGGCCATGTTGTATGCATTCCATGATATCAAACAAAATGTTGAACCTTACCTCGATGACTTAGCTACTCACTCATCTCATCAACGAGACCACGTTGGTCACCTACGAGCTATATTTATTCAATGTCAGTTTTACCACATATGTTCGAACCCCCATAAATACATCTTTGTTGTTGAATCAGGGAGACTCTTCAGATTCATAGTCTCCAAAGACGGGATTAGGGTGGATCCTTTAAAAGTCAAAGCCATTCTAGCTTTAGCTCCTCCCAACAATCTGACCCAATTGAAAAGTTTGCAAGGGAAGGTAAACTTTCTTGGCCGCTTAATTTTCAATTACACCGAAATCACTAAAGGATTTATGAGATTGTTGTAAAAAGATGCCCCTTTCATCTGAGATGGGACTTCTCAATTCTCATTCGATGCTATTAATCATGCCTTAACAAACACACCTCTCTTGAACCCACCGAATTATGTAAAATAATATATCCTTTACTTGGTTGCCTCTACTTCCACTATCGCTATGGTGTTAGTACAAGAGGATGATGAAGACAACGAACATGTGATATACTATCTGAGTAAGAGTTTATCAGGTCTCGAACTGCGATATTCACATAACAAAAAGTTGGATCTGGTAGTAGTTATTGTCATCCAGATATTTCCCCATTAAATTCTATTATGCACTACCACAGTCATTGCAGACTCGAACCCCATGTACCACATCTTGACTCGTCAAGTACTTGGGGAAAAATATTCAAAATGGATCGTTATTCTCCAAGAATTTGATCTGGAGTTTACCTCAAAGATTTATACATGCAACTTGACTCAAATATTTATGCCTGCAACTTGCCCTCAACAACCAAGATACACAAGCATATGGTGATAATACATAATGTTAGCATGTACAATAGCATAATCCATTAACATTCATAACAAATACTCTCATGGAATAATAATTCAAATATTTTCAAGATATCAATTGGACGAGAAAAGAGTATTTCTAATAAAAAATGATCAACATAAGTGTATGAGTGACAAACTTCTGTGTCGGAACGTCTTAGAACCAAGAAACTAAGTCCCTTCCAAATGGGCCTCCACCACTTCAATCCTCCACCAAATGCAATCTCATATAAGAGAGACAATGAGGTTCTCCATCAAAGAGGGAAGAGATTGGGGGATGAACAATGTGTTGAGACTTTAAATGATAAAGGGATTCATACTCAATGTGAAGTGAAAATTTCTCTAGAGTATCTTTTCTCTCAAAAGTTGAATTCTCTATTTCTCCATGGCTTGAATATGGCTCAATTTATAGCCTTCAAATGTAAATGAAGGGTCAAGTCGGAACATTTATAGTATATGGAAGGTCAAGGATCATGGATCTCATGACGTGACATGGAAACCTAACACAATTTTAAATTTTGGGCACAAAACCAAATGTACGTGGGTTGTAATGGTGCAACTTGCATATACGCATGATGTATAACTGGTACGGCATGTATATGTGGAAAAATATGATTTTTTATCTCTAGGAAGTACAAAAGGGGACTTCAAGTCTGCATAGCGAAATGGAAAGGCCATCTTATCAAGTTTCTTGGGGTGAGGTAAAATCAGTTGTAGCAATCCTCGATTCCCCTTGTTGTTTGAACCTTGATGGTAAGTCAATTCCTTTTCCTATTAAAAAATACCATCAATGTGTAGAGGATGGTATTTCACCTGTAAACATCACAAGAGAACAAGAAAGGGATTATTCTCAGACTATTAAGGAAACCAATTTGGAGCTCCAGAGCATGACATTTTTTTCAAGGAAAGGTACAGTGATGTTTGTTACCACCCCAGGCTAGGGGTAACTAAGGAGATCATGTCTCGAGGCCCACATGTAGAAGACATGGAGTGTTGAGAGCCATATGGACAAATAATCCCACATTGAGTAGACATATCCCCTCCTCTCCACCACACGTCATCTTTCATCATCAACAACTTAGTAGTCTCTGCCACACTAGCATGGCCCAAAAAGGAAAACAATTATTTCTTCATGAGGTAACAAATCTAGTCTAATAGTAAGTGTCACTTTAATAATTGAATCGTTTGAGCATGTTCCAAAGAGTCCTTTTTTAATTGTGAAATTTTTTGCTTGGAAATTATACATATTTCCTTATTTCACCTTGGTGGTTCACATGGTGTGCTAGTAAGTGGTTCACCCTCGAGGAAAGGGATGATACCAAGGCATCTCCTTGAAGGGTCATAGTACCATGCCCATTAATTTATTACCATTTTTTACACATCTTCTCTTTCATTTCCGCATCTTTTGGGTTTTTGGGCTCATTGACCCCAAGAAGGGCTTGTACCCCATTTCATGGGAAGAAGACGTTGAAGTCCCAAAGGTGTTGTAGTTGGAAAAGTTCAAAACCCATAAATTATCCCTCTGTATGCTCTCCCTAAGGTCTTGAGAGCAATGAAACACTTCTCCATAAAATATGAAGTACCTTTAGAAAAGAAAACACATAATTAATAAATGTCTCTCTTGTTGGGAGAATGCATTTGCAGTGTCCTTTAATTCCAGTGCACATGGAACCCACTGTGTTTCTGACTTCAAGTGGAATTTTGGTGCTCTTTACTTTCCATTGTAAATAACACTCAATGTTCAAACCGTAATAAATTAAAGGAAAGGGCTTCGAGAAATGTTGCATTGCAAATGAGAGATGTAGCACACCCTCCACAAAGGCACCCATAAATGAGACAATATGAGACCTTGATATGTCAAGAACCCCATTCCCAAAAGTCATACCCCCATCCACCTCATACTCACTACATGAATTAGAGAGGGTATTCTTGGGAAAAATTCCTTGACGTGGGGATTTGTCTACCCAATAGGGCACCATGACAACCCTCCCATAACCTAAATTTGGAAAATTTTATAAGGCCTTTGTTTATGTGGAAAAGGGGGGATTTAATTCACATGTTTGGGTGGTTATTTTATTAAATGTTTCTTACTTTGGATGATACATGTGACTTTTGGACCCTTGGAGGGCGTACTTGTTGTCCTTTACAGGAATTTTCCTAGTGGAAGTCATTAATTAAGGAACAAAGCCACTTGGACCTTCATAGGGGCTTCTAATCCCATTGGTTGGATGTAGTGCCCCACTCATTGGGGGCCTTGGAATATGAGCATTGCAATTGAGAATGTGACCTTAGCACATGATGAAGACCTGGAGCCATGAAGAGAGGGTGATCTCACCTTCCTGTGCCATAACATCCCTCTTGGAGAGCTTGGCGTCAGACTTTGGGGAGAATGATTTGACTTTAGGTGCACTTGGTGGTGTTGTAGGCTTGAATCCCCACTCTATTTGTTCATTTAGGGATGATGTGGAATTCTTATAGCTTGAAGTCATAGCCCTTGAATGCTTTTCTATCACATGTGAAACTTTGGAGAGAGATTTTATGGGATAACATTCCATCATTTTGTTATTTTTAGTCATTTCATTACCTATGTGGAAAAAAAATCAATATGTCTTGTCAACTTAGCATTGTAACTTAGTTTTTAGACCTAAAATCATGGATTTAATTTTAAAGTGGACAAACTACGGCTTGGTTTTCCTCATATAAATATGAGGCAAGTCACTTGTCACAAATCATAACTTAGCACTTGGAGAATCTCTATTGGACTGAAATTTTATCCCTCTTGGGGAATTTTATCTTGTTTATTTTCTTTTCATTATGGATCCTATACTTGTCTATTGGTGGAATAACAGCTAGTAACTTCTCTTGGATGCTTCATCTTGGAAAATCCTTGGAATATCTTTGATAAGTAAGGGTTTTTCATGGTATCTCTTGGATTGGGTAAGGAATTTATTCAATCTTATGTTTTTATTCTTGAATTCAAGGTTATTTTTTTAAATCTTAGGAGGAGTATAAGGGAATACACCCCCCATCAAGGAAATATTTTCTATTGTTGTTGAAAAGGCTTAAGGATTGCTACATGGATTAAGAGGGTTTAGACCCTTGTAGCAAAACCTTGTTAGGTTTTATTTTCTCTAGAGAGTAAGAGGGTTTACACCCCTATATTATCATCAAAAAATAGGTTAACTTAGTTGTGACCATGCAAGAGACTCCATAACCCAATAGATATGAAACTAATTGCATTGACGATTGTATATTGTTGTATTGGTAAATGTGAAATTGAGAAATTGAATTGTTCAAGTTTGGATTTAAATTTTACATGTTTTAATCTCTCTTGTGACCTATGGATGTCTTGACTGGATAAGTGATTGTGATGATGTAACAAACAATAATATACAACCAATATAGTTGCAACAAACTCATTCTTTCATACTCTTTTCCAACTTTTGTACCACTAAAATTTACTTGTAAGCTATGATATTCGATCTATTGTTTAAGAGATATTATTTGGGTTACTTACTTTCTGATTTCAGTGGTTATAACTTGATGTTTTAGAAAAAAAATTCTACAAACATAGGGTTGTTATAAAACTTTGTTGATAACAATCTTTGACATCCCTCATTTTCTATGAAAATCTTGGTCTAATCATTCGAAGATCATCCATTGCAAGCATTTTTTTCCAATATCATATACTTGATTTTGATGGTTTACTTTGCAGCCATTATAAATTATTCATTTCTGATATATATTTCCTTACTGCTTCGATTGTGGGACATAAAGGTTTCTTGTTGATTCCCCACTTGTCTTGGGGTTTATATCATCATATTTAGTCTTGTTTTGGTTTGTCTAACATTTTTTTACAGGTACACAACCTTGGAAACCATTTACCAACACCAAAGACTCTCGCCTTAATCCTCAAGTCATATTATATCTTGAAGTATAGTGGTGTTATTTCTAGCTCCTTGCTTCTCCCCTTGCAACCCCCCTAGGGTCACCCAGGAAGCATCCCTTGTGTTGGGCTTGTCCTTCACTAAAAAGAGAGGGATATATATTGAGATGACAATGATAGGTGTCCCCACTTGTGTCACACATTTGTCACTTGGTTTGGGATTTTAATAGACTTAAAAATGTGTGATAACCTTTTTGGTACCATTTCCGATGAGGATTTGGAATCCTTTATGATCCCATAATGACATTTGGAAAGTTTATCCCAAAGCCTTTACCTGTAGATTTATTGATGGATCCATTTGAGGGAATCTCCTTTTCAACTTTTTAGATTCATATAAGTTCATCCAGTGACTCCATTGATGTATCATGGAATTTTATGATGAATGCCTACCAGAAAGGTGGGATGATATCCCAAAATTTGATGGTGATCCATGTTTGAATGTCACACATGTTGTCAAGGTTACCAAATACATTGGTTATCGTGACATAACCCAAGATGATGTTCATATGCAATTTTTATTGCTATATTTAGATATCAAGCAAAGAAATTTGATTGAGCATACTTACATCCCAAAGGGCTTAGCCTCTACAACCATCTTCATCTGAGAATTTATCAAGGATTGTGGATCAAAACATCAACAACTTGAAGATATTATTCAGGACCTTGAGGATGCTTTTCAGAATGAAATACTTTCATTGGATCCAATTGATAATTTAAGGGTGGTTTACTTTTTTAAACCCATTGATAATCATGGAGTTATAGTCGAGGAACGAGTCAATGAAGAGGATGAAGACTATAAGGAAGTACGAGATCTTGATGAGACATCACCTGCCAAAGAGTAAGCCCGTGATGATGAGAAGAACAAAATTTTCCTTTTTAATCCTTTGGATAACAATCAGATGAAGTGCTCCTCATTGAGAATTAATCCCCTTGTAATGATGATATGCTTGAAGAACATGTCTACGAAGAAAACTAACAAGAAGAAAAGGAACAATTTTGATGAAGTGTCGGATGAGACATCAATAGTCATTATTCTTTTCGATGAAGTTGTCCATCCTTATATTCCTTTTGCACAAGAATATGAAGAAGTAATTATTTCTAATTATGTAGATACATTTATAGAGTAGTCCTCAGGTATGGTTGACAATCATATTGATGATTTCATATGTGTTCGGAAGCATGGATGGGATATTGGTTTTTTCAGTTTTGATGGAGATCCCGTCTAATACATCAAGGGTAAATTCCAAATAAGGAATGCAAGAGTTTTTCCTTTGGAAGGTTTCTTTTCATATGTATATGAACAATATGTTTGGCAGCCTAGTGATGATATGATCATATATGTTTTTCATCCACCAAGGCATGGCTTCTTGCAATATGCTTATGTTGATCTGCAAACATAATTTGGAGGTTATCATTTAGAGAACTTAGAACTATTATTTGATGAAGATTCTCAACCATATTCATGCTTGAATTGGGATAAACATGAGAGCATGAAACAATCAGAGACTCATACTACTAAGAAACAATATTTTTGTCCTTGGGATTGTTTACATGGATTTGCATGTGAAGGAGAAACATTTTCTAAGTTGTAGGAAGGTTTCTTTCTCCATACACGAGGTTGTCCCTTACCTACTATATTCATAGGGAAGCCATGAAGTTTTATTCTAGTCTTTCATCTCCTCTCAGTATTCAGGAAGCAATGATAGTCTAAGTGAGAATGAATACGAGTCGTCATCTATATGCAATGATCTTGTTCAGATATGGATTGATCAGACTTGTGGCTATTCTTTCCAACAATATTTTCTCCCTCCCACCAACCTCCATGAGTTTCTTTCTATGATTGATCACATTCTCATTTATGCTCATTATTATTATGTTCTTAAGTTATACTTGTTGTATTAAATGATTAAGCATAGGGGGAGATACCTTGATCAGATGATAGATTGGTTTCCTTTCCTGTACGATTTCACCTGAAATATTTGGGGTTTGATTTTTACAAGCCTCAGGCCCGAGGTAAGTAGGTAGGTCATTTTATTTTCTTTTTTGCATTTGTGTTCTCATTGTAGGGTAGATGCATTTGTTTTCATGCTTTTATTCACATATTTTTTGTTGCATTTATGCATAGTTTTTGTGGTGCATTTGCTTGAATCATATTACATATTATTTATAATTTTTTGAAAATGATTTTTTAAAGGAAATTAGTTGAAATTTTGAATTTTTTATTATACAAATAAAGGGTGAGAAAGCCACCCCTCGATGCTATAATTTATTGCTTGAGTATGTATAGGCACATGTCTTTCCAGGAGATGTTGAGTTTCTCATGTACTCTAGAGAAAACACATGTCCCCATGTAGGAGCCAAATGTTACCCCCCCAGGCTAGGGGTAACTAAGGATATGATGTATCGAGGCCTGTAGGCAGAAGACATGGAGCGACAAGATCCATATGACCAATTAAGCCCACATTGAGCAGACATAGCCCATCCTCTCCACCACATGTCACCATTCATCATCAATATCTTAGCATCATCCATCACACAAGCATGGACTAGAAAGGAAAACAGGTTTTTCTTCATGAGTTAACAAGTCTTTTCTCATGGTAAGTGCCACTTTAATAATTGAAGCATTTGAGGATGTTTCAAAGAGTCCTTTCTTGATTATGAAAACATTTTCTTCAAAATTATTCATTTTTTCCTTATTTCACCTTGGTGGTTGACATGGTTTCTTAGTAAGTGGGTCATCCTCAAGGAAATGGATGTTATTGGGGGGTCTCCTTGAAGGGTCATCATACCATTCTCGTTCATTTTTTACCACATTCCACACCTATTCCCTTTTGTTTCCTCATATTTTTTCATTTTTTTGGCTCATTCACCCCAAGAAAGACTTGTACCTCATTTCATGGGAATAAGGCATTGAAGGCCCAAAGGTGTTGTAGTTGGAAAAAGTTAAATCCATAAATTATCCCTCTAGATTATTTCCCTAAGGTCCTAAGAGCAATGAAACACTTCTCCATAAAAAATGAACGACCTTTAAAAAATAAAACACATAATTAATAAATGTCTCGCTTGTTGGGGGAATGCATTTGTGGTGTCTTTTAATTTCTAGTGCATATGGAACTCAATGTGTTCCTAACTTTAAGTAGCATTGCAAGGCTCTTTACTTTCCATTGAACATAACACTCGATATTTGGACAATACAAATTAAAGTCAAGGTCTTGGGAAAATGTTTCATTTCAAATGATGGATGAAACACACCCTACACAAAGGAACCCATAAATGAGACAATATGAGACCTTGATATTTCAAGAACACCATGCCCAAAATTCATACCACCATCCATCTCATACTCACTACATGACTTAGAGAGGGTCTTATTTGGAAACATTCCTTTACTTGGGGATTGGACTACCCAATATGGAACCATGAAAACCATCCCATACCTAAATTTTGTTGATTAAGGTTGCCTGTCATTGATCTCAACCCTTGAACAAAGTCCGGTAGCACAAAGGTTTGGGCAATGGACCCAAGGTTATTTAGTCTATAATGGTATGATTTTTAATATATTTGAAGGTAATACTATTCTATATGTATAGCACATGTCATTCCATTTCCATTGGTATGTGGAACGTCACATAACTCCTCACGGTTAGAGAGTTATGGCCATGAGAAGTTGGAGAACCTGGGTTTGGGTAATGGACCCAAGTTTGTTCGATGGATAATTGTATGTGTTTTTATATATTTTTAGGTAATACTATTTTATATGGATATTAAATGTCATTCCATTTCTGGTGGTATGTGGAACGTCACATAACTCCTCACAGTTTGAGAGTTATGGCCTTACGAAGTTGGAGGACCCTCATATGTCATCTAGAAGCCCCAAAAGGTAAAAGTAGTCAAAGTGGTTTAAGATATTTTAGAAGGTAAATAATAAAGTGAAGTGATGAGTGTACTATAATTCAAAGTGAATACAAAATAAATTATTTAATTAATAAATTTAATGGAGAAATTAGAAGTGGGTTAACCCGAAATTAAGGAAAGTGGGCAAAGTGACCTAGAAGATGCTTCTAAGGAAGCTACTTGGAGAGTATAAATAAGAGGCAAGGCTCTCTAATTTAACATCAAACTTGAGAATATTGAATGTATATAGGTAATTGAGGTAACCAAAGGATATATAAGCCTAATTTCAGAGGGAAGGTGAAGAAAAGAAGGCCGGAATTCAAGGGAGGATAAATTCTTTTGTTGATGCTTTCTAAGGTATGTTATTTACAGGTCATCTCACCATTTTCACAATAAAAAAATTTATATAATGACTCAGAACATGAAATTGATAGGCCATTGAGGAAACATATCCAATTATTTGTGGTAAACATTTCATCTTGTGGGTCATTTTATATTTGGAGTTACACTCCGTGGAAAATAGAGCTTTTGGCTAGTCTTGAAACTAATCTAAAACAAGTGTTTCGGGTAAAAACGTCATAACTTATTCATAAAGGATCCAAATTCAGTAGGAAAAAATGTGTTGGTTATATTACAATATGTATTATTATCTATAACATTTTCATATCCATTCAATAAATATTCAGTGCAGGGCACGCTCTACAAGGTCACTCTCTAGAATAAGCCAGAATTCATCAAGGTATGTCATTTTTTCTATAACTCCTTTTCTGAGAGGTTCCAAGTAGTGACACCTGGAGGAATTACATAAAATAAAATGAAGAGAATTTTTGTAGTATTTTCATATCTTTATTCATCATAGGTACATAGTTATGATTATTTCAAGTTAGGGTTGTTGACTAATCCCAAACTAGTCATGTGAGACTAAAGAAAAGTTTGATGAAAATGATAGTCTCTTGTTGTGAAAGTTAAGGAAGGTTTGCAAGTATGTGATCATATACACTAGGTCTACTACAGAGTTACAAATCATATTTGGATGATGAAATTGATGAGGGATTTTGTTTAAGGTACATGTTGGGTACATGGTTGAGACAAGTAGTTGATGAGTTGGCACATACATGAGGTGTATAGTTGATGATGTTGGTACATATTGATGAGTCATAGTTGATGAGTAGTTGAAAAATGTTTGGTACATACTTGGTACATGGTTGTATGCACTTGTTTATGGTACATGTTGATTACAGTTTGTTTGGTACAAGTTGGTGCATGGTTGATGCATTTGTTTATGGTACAGGTTGATTACAGGTTGAGGTACAGGTTGATGCATGGTTCAAGTTTATTGGTAGAGGTTTACAATGGTATATCTCACAGTGATAGTGTGAAAGTGGTTCCATCATTCTACTTCTACTTCAAGGTGGTTGGACGGGGCAAGGATAGGTGGTTGTAGCTGAAGAACATAGGGGGTTGCAGCCTCCTTCTGGTTGTTGCTAGAGAATAGGGGAGTTGGAGCTTCCCTCAGGTTGTAGCCTAAGAAACAAAGGGGTTGGAACCTCCTTCGAGTTGCATCTAGAAAATAAAGGAAGTTGGTGCTTCAAATGAATGTAATTCTTCAAGACATATAAGAAAAAGCATTATGTGGTTTTCTCCCGCTTTGGGTTTCCACGTAAAACACTAATGTACTGTGTATGTGTATGATTTTTCAATTGTTCATTGCTTATTTACTCTCAAGTTATTGGATGATAGTGATACATTGATATAAAACTTGGATTATATGGTTAGAAAGGATTAAATTTATCTATTACTGATTTACCGCCCCCCCCCCTCTCAGTAATCCAACACGCCCTTTTCAAACGAGGGATGAAACACACCCTACACAAAGGAACCCATAAATGAGACAATATGGGACCTTGATATGTCAAGAACACCGTGCCCAAAATTCATACCACCATCCATCTCATACTCGCTACATGACTTAGAGAGGGTCTTCTTTGGAAACATTCCTGGACTTGGGGATTTGACTACCTGATAGGGCACCGTGACAACCCTCCCATACCTAAATTTGACACATTTTATAAGGCCTTTGAGCATTTTCTTAGTTTGAAAAGGGGGGATTTAATGCGCATGTTTGGGTGGTTATTTTATTAAATGTGGCCTTATTGGAATGATACATGTGACTTGTGGACCCTTGGAGGGCGTACTTGTTTTCCTTTGCAGGAATTTTCCTAAAGGAAGACATTCATGAAGGAAAAAAACCACTTGGACCTTCATAGGGGCATGGAAGAACTTTGGTTGGATGCAATACCCCACTCATTTTGGGCTTTGGAATATGAATGTTGCAATTGATAAGGTGATATTACCCCATGATGAAGATCTATATCCATGAAGAGATGGTGATGTCACCTTCATATTCCATAACGTTGCTCTTGCAGAGCTTGATGTAACACTATGGGGGGAATGTTTGGACTTTAGCTACACTTGGTGGTGTTGTGGTCTTGAATCTCCACTCTATTGCTTCATTTTGGGATGATGTGGCATTCTTCTTGCTTGACTTCCTAGCCTTTGGAGGATTTTCTATCACATGTGCCACTTTGGAGAGGTATTTTATGGGCTAACGTCCCATCATTTTGTTATTTTTGGTTATTTGTAAGCTTATGTGTGAAAAAAATCAAGATGTCTTGTCAATTCAACATTGTAACTTAGGTTTTAGACCTAAAATCATGGATTTAATTGTAAAGTGGACAAACTAGGGCTTGGTTTTCCTCATATAAATATGAGGTAAGTCACTTGTTATAAATCATAACTCATCACTTGGAGAATATCTTTTGGACTAAAATTTTGGCCCTCTTGGGAAATTCACTCTCTCTTATTTTATTTTCATTATGGATGTTATACTTTTATATTGGTGGAATAAAAGCTAACAACTTCTCTTGGATTCTTCTTCTTGGAAAATTGTTGGAATATCTTTGATAAGTAAGGGTTTTGCATGCTATCTCTTGGATTGGGTAAGGAATTTCTGAAATCTTGTTTTTTTCTTCTTGAATTCAAGTTTATTTTGTTAAAACTTAGGAGGATTATAAGGGAATACACACTCCATCAAGGAAATGTTTTCTATTTTTATTGAAAAGTCTTAAGGATTCCTACATGGAGTAAGAGGGTTTACACCCTTGTGAAAAAACCTTGCTAGGGTTTATTTTATATAGTGAGTAAGAGGGTTACACCCATATAAGATCATAAAACCCTAGGTTAAATTGGTTGAGACCAAGCAAGAGACTCCATAACCCAATATATAAGACACTAATTGCATTGGATATTGAATATTGTTGCATTAGTAAACGTGAAATTGTTMAGAACCAAATATCAATATAGCATAGAAAAACCTCAGAATAAGTGCTCAACGCCTTGAAAAAGAGAGAATTTCATATAATAAGCCTCTTCAAGGGGGAAACCTCCTTTTACCACACATAAATGTTCAAGTACAAGATGATTACAAATGAAAATGTCTCCTTGGTATATATAGGAGACTAGGAGGTATAATTACAAGTAATGGAATAAAGCCGACATAAATAAAATAACATTACTAATGTAATATGCCCCAATTAAGGGGTAATGAGCCAATATTAGGGCTTAACATGCCCCTCCCCTTGAGACAAGTGTTGTTTGCAATGCTTGAATAACTCTGGATGCTTCTGTATAAAAGACTCATCTTCCCAAGTGGAATCTCCAACCGGTAGTTTCCTCCATTTAATGAGATACTCTAAAATGGATCTATTCCTTAGCTGGCAAATTCTTGTGTCAGTGATGGCTTCAGGCTCCAATGTGATTTTTCCTTCCTCATCAATTTTTGGAAATATAGTTTGAACTAGGATCTTGTCACCTATAACCTTATTTAAGCATGAAACATGGAAAATTGGGTGTACTCGTGAAGATGCAGGCAACTCCAATTTGTATGCCATAGTACCAATCTTTTGCAACACCTTATAAGGGCCATAGTAATTTGGTGATAATTTATTATCCTTCTTGGATTTCTTCAGGGACATCTATTTGTATGGTTGTAGTCTTAAAAACACCCAATCCTCTACTTCAAAACTTCTCTCACTACGATGTTGATCTGCTTGTTGTTTTATGCGATTTTGTGCCATGGTCAGGTTGTCCTTTAAGATTTGGAGAACTTGTTTTTGATGCTCGATGTGATCTTCCACTGCTTGAACCTTAGATTTTTATTTTAGAGAAGAAGTGATGGAAGGAGGGTGGTATCCATAGAGTGCCATAAAGGGTGTCATTTTTGTTGCAGTATGAAAGGAAGTGTTATACCACCATTCAGACAAGGGTAACCATTTGAAACATTGTGTTTTTTTATCAGAGACAAAGCAATGAAGGTAGCCTTCCAGACATTTGTTCGCTATCTTGGTTTTTCCATCAGATTGAGGATGATAGGATGAGCTATGAGCCAATTGAGTACCCAAACAAGAAAATAATTATGTCCAAAAATGTCCAGTGAAGATGGGATCTCTGTCACTTACAATAATCTTTGGGTTGCCACGTAGCTTTTGAACTGTCTCCATGAATGTGGTGGCAATTGTACTAGCTTTGAAGGGATGAGAGAGTGCACAAAAGTGTGTATACTTGGTCATTCTATCAACAATCACCATGATGACACTCTTTCCTTCAAACTTCGGTAAGCCTGTGATGAAATCTATGGAAACCTCCTCCCAACGTTGACTTGGGATGGCTAATGGTTGTAAAAGACTCGAGGTCTTAATTGTTACCACCTTATTTTGTTGGCAAACCAAACATTCTTCCACAAACCTTTGAACATTAGTTTTAAGGCCATCCCAAAAAAAATCCTTCTTGACTCTATGGTAGGTTTTCAAAAATCCCGAGTTCCCTCCTATTGGAGAGGTGTGCAATTCCAATAGTACCTTTTATTTGAGTTGGGAGTTCTTACATAAATATAAGTGATCTTTGTACCATACTGAATCATTTTTCCATGTAAATGTATCTGATGCACTGGAATCCTGCTGCAACCTTTGAATGAGAGTCCACACTTTTTCACCATTCGTCCATTCATCCCTTGCTTCTATTATCCAATCGGGTTGGATGATTGAGATAGCATAGAGAAAGGCATCAACATCTTCATCCTTTCTTGAGAGTGCATCTGCCACAACATTTTGCTTCCCCTTTTTATAGACGATTTCAAAATCATAACCCAATATCTTGGTTACCCATTTTTGTTGTTCNTTTTCTTCCCCTTTTTATAGACGATTTCAAAATCATAACCCAATATCTTGGTTACCCATTTTTGTTGTTCTTCTGAAGATAGTCTTTGTTCCAAGAAGTATTTACTACTATCGTGATTTGTTTTGACCTTGAAGTGCCTACCTATTAGGTAAGGACGTCATTTCTTCAATTCATGTATTATTGCCATCATTTCCTTCTCATAAATGGGTTTGTGTAAGCCCTTTCCCTTGAGTGGTCGACTTTCAAAAGCCAGGGGCCTTCGTTCTTACATTAGGACAACACCAATTCCATTTCCCAAGGCATCACATTTCACAATAAAGTTTTTTGTGAAGGCATCACCTCTTTAAGTTGTTCAAAAGAGTTATTTGCCTTTGGAGTCCATGAAAATGCATCCTTCTTAGTTAGTGTCATTAAAGGTGCTGCTATTCTTCCATAGTGTCGAACAAACTTACGGTAGTAACCTGTCAAACCCAAAAATCCTCTAAGATTATTCAATGTTTTGGGAATTGTCCAGTCGATCATGGCCTTAATCTTGTTACAGTCTACCTTGACACTTTCATGAGATACAATATGACCCAAATACTCTACCTCCTTCACTCCAAATAAACATTTGGATGGTTTGGCATATAGTTGTTTCTCCTTTAGTAGTTGTAGCACCTTGTCAACATGTCGCACATGATCCTCCCAAGACTTGCTATAGATTAGTATATCATCAAAAACTACTAACACAAATTTTCGAAGGAAGATATTGAAAATGGAATTCATCAACCCTTGGAATGTGGAAGGTGCATTTGTAAGTCCAAAAGGCATGACCAAAAATTCATAATGGCCTTCATGAGTTCGAAATGTTGTTTTTGGGATATCTTCTTCCTTCACTATAATCTGATGATACTTTGAACGGAGATCCAATTTTGTGAAATAGATTGATCCATGTAGTTCATATAGAAATTCATCTTGTTGATCTCTCTATAATCTAGACACATACACCATGATCTATCTTTCTTGAATACCATTACCACTGGTGCAGAGTAAGAACTTTGGCTAAGTCTAATAATGCCAGCCTCTAACATTTCTTCAACCATGCGCTCAATTTCACTCTTCTGGGCATAAGGGTATCTGTATGGCCTGATGTTAGGAGGAGGAACACTCCTAGGAATTAGGTTAATTTCATGATCATGATTTTGAGTGGGTGGAAGACCTTTGGGAATATCTTCAAATACCTTGGAATGCTTATTAATGATCCCTTGGAGATCTTGAGGAATAGATGGCTTAGATGTTTGAATGTCTAGTGAGCATAGTTGTGCAATAACGCCTTGATGCCCCTTTTTCAATAATTTTGTCATTCCATTAGAGATTATCACCTTACCGTGTTTCCCTATGATACCTCTTAACTCAATTTCTTTTCCTTCCAATGAAAATTTCATGAAAAGTTCTTGAAAATTAAAAGACATTGTTCCTAATGATTGTAACCATTGGATTCCTAGTACAACATCAGCACCACCCATGGGTATAGAAATCATTGGACTATTCATTACATATTTCCCTTTAGTAAGATTGATCTTATTGCATTTTCCTAAGCAATTGATAGTTCCTCCATCTGCAATCATTACTTGAAACTCTAGCACTGGATATACAAAGCAATTGAGAGCTTTGGCTAATTTATAATGAATGAAATTATGAGTACTGCCGGAATCAATTAGGACTAT
>JASDQU010014022.1:1074-26926 GCA_032191745.1 Picea mariana | reverse complement strand
TTTTCTTTCCTCTAATTGTTGAGGTGTCAACCTTGTAGGTTGAGGTGTTTTAGAAGAAGGAGCATTATTCTCTCTATAGATGTTAGGATTGGTCCTTCTAGTAGCCATAGCCATATTTTTACTTTCAACATTTCTTGCCACCTTAAATGCATTCTCCAATGATTTTGGTTCCCAAAGGTGAACCTCATGTTGAATGTTATCCTTTAAAGTTCCTATGAATACATCAATCAAGTGCTCATCTAGAATATCTGTTACCTTTATATTCAATCTTTGGAAGTTCTCAATGTGTTCTGTAACTGAACCCTTTTGCTTACGATTTATCAAGTGGCTAAAGACGGTATTGCTCCTTGTATCCTCATAGTGTACTATCATTTCTTCCGTGAAAATTTTCCAAGTGACGAGTGATTTGTGAGAACAAAGCCATCGATACCATACAAATTGACTGGGTTCTAAATATAAAGAAGCAATTTGTACCTTTTGTGTATGTGGCACATTATGTATATCAAAGAATTGCTCCATCTGAAGTCTCCATGTGATTGGGTCCTTGCCATAAAACTTCCTCATATCGATCTTAGGAACATGGTTGGTCTTCAACCCAAAGTTGGAGTTTATCCATTCTTGATTCACCTTCCTTGTGTCTTCATCATGAATTTCATGGGATACATTTTCACTTTCAAGTGTCCTCTCTATTAGGAAAATTTTCAATCCTTCCATGATCTCCCCTTTTAAACCATCCATCTTTGTATCCAACTTAGCTTCCATTGAATCCATCATCTCTTGTAGTTCATCTTTGGTTATTGTCTTCTTTTGTAAATAATTTATGTCCCTACGCATTTCTTCACCTTCATCAAGAGTCCAAGTAGGATTGTATGGAGGCTTATTTGGTGTAGAAGTTCCCCTTTTTGGTGGCATGTTGGCCAAGTATCACTTTAAACCTTGATTTTGAGGTGGTTCTGCTATACAATCTTCATTTTATTCTATCTCCAAAATTTCAACCCTTCTAAGTATGAACTTTTATTTTTTGTAGGTCTATGATATTTCTTCTTCGCAATGCCACAGGTCTGATAAAAATTGGATGTTCCAAGTGGAATTTATGGTAACTTCCCCGCAACTTGCTGATTTTTAGCCTTTCCAGGAGATCTCACTTGTATAGCGTTCCCCACACAAAATAATTGATATAAAATTCTGAAACTCGTACCAAAACTACTAAGGGATGTACACCATCTAATGCAACTAGTCTCACACAATTTGGATACTCTAGGAAGAATTTATTATTGTTTTACCCGGAACACCTTCTTGAGACTAGTCAATAGGACTAGTTAGATACCCTATCTTCCACAAGGTATATATATAAATTTAAGATGACCCAGAAGCTGAAATTACTACCAAAGATAACTTACTAATTTCTGAGAATATCCTCCAGATTTTTGGTTTTGAAACATTACAAAAAAAAATTTATAGCGAAAATTCTGCAATGACTCAATTCAGGATGATTCCAGAACCCTATCTTACAAAAGTTGTATCTCCAAAAGTATAAGGCCTCGGGAGCTGAAATGTTAACCCAACTTACCTTGATCCATATACTAAATATTCTCCAAGTCGTTCCTTCTAAAGAGTTGTGGAAAACAAGTTATAGCAAAAATTACACGGTGTCTCAGATGTATCAACGAAACCCGAAGACCTTGAGCTCTGATACCATATGTTAAGAACCAAATATCAATATAGCTTTAGAAAAACCTCAGAATAAGTGCTCAACGCCTTGAAAAAGAGAGAATTTCATATAATAAGCCTCTTCGAGGGGGCAATCTCCTTTTACCCCACATAAATGTTCAAGTACAAGATGATTACAAATAAAAATGTCTCCTTGGTATATATAGGAGACTAGGAGGTATAATTACAACTAATGGAATAAAGCCGACATAAATAAAATAACAATACTAATGTAATATGGCCCAATTAAGGGGTAATGAGCAAATATTAGGGCTTAACATAAATTTGAGAAATTGAATTGTTCAAGTTTGGACTTAAATTTTACATGCTTTAAGCTCTCTTACAGTCTAAGGGTGTCTTGATTAGATAAGTGATTGTGATTTTGTAAAAAACATTAAGCTACAGCCAATAGGGCTGCAAAAAAATCACTCTTTCATGCTCTTTTCCAAATTTTCTACCGCTGGAATTTACTTGTAAGTTCTGATATTTGTTCTATTATTTAATAGCTATTGTTTGGGTGGCTTACTTGCTGATTTTGGTTGTTAGAACTTGATGTTGTAGCAAAAGGTTTCTACATCCATAGGGATGTTGATGATGATAATGCTCTTTAAGAGCCCTCATTTTCTATCAAAATCATGGTTTAAACATTGGAAGATCATCCACTAATTGCAAGCATTATTTTCCAATATCATATACTTGATTTTGATGGATTTAATTTGCAACCATTATGTAACATCCCCACTATAATCCCCATTTTAACTAATGCTTATGTATATATAATGTGTGTCTATTGCCAAAGAAATGTAATATGCAAATTGTATTTCCTTGTTTTATTAATAAAAATGTGATTCCATTTTCTAAGGGGACATGGACAAGAGATGGGGGTTGAATTAATCCACAAGAGAGGGGAGTGTCTAGGATAATGTCCAAGAGGGGTCCAAGGTGGAAATAGCCATGTATATTAGTTTAACCCATTTTCCTAAATTTTCTATTTGTATATGAACCTTCTCATTTTTCATTGAGTGTTCCCAAAGCCAATCATTGAATACATGTAAGAGGGTGGGTGTGAGTGGTCACATCCCAAAGTTATTGCGCACATGGGGGTTGAGTAAAATCATCTTGGGGAAGAGTGTGAGTCAATAAAGGTAAGCCAAAGAGAGGAAATTTGTATGGTTTGGGACAACATTTTATAGTTAGTCAAGTTTGTGCATGAGAGCAAGTAGAGAGAAAGAAATAGAGCTTGAAGTTGATGCATCCATGGAGGGTGAATTCTAGAGCGAGTTAGAGCTTAATTGGAGCAAATTGGAGATGGAAACCTGAAGAGCTAGTTTGTCAGGCCTGAAGAGTGGAATCTTGGGTGAGTTTCATTAAAACAATGAGGGTTTGATGTTGGTTTACTGATAGTTTTCCTAGAAACTGTTTCGCTTGGGTTCCTAGCTGAGAGATTCCTAACTACCTGTACCAGAAAGACCCTGATAAAGGAATGACACATTATTTGGGTTAACCCTGATAAATTGATGGCACATCCCTTGGATTATCCCTGATAAATGAATGGTACATTCCTTGGGTTTGACATTTCAAGAGGAAGAGAGATGGTGGAAAATAGGGATAGTTGTAGGAAAATATCATTTGGGTTGAGAGTTTTATGAGATGTGAGTGGACTGTGAGAGACCACCTTGTTTTATGGATTGATAACCTTAGCCCGAGGGTGACTGGCTCTTGATATTTGGAATAATCAGTCTATGGTTAGGTGGAATGTCTTTCCCAAGCAGTTGGTTGCACAACTGCTATGAAACGATAAGTGCATTATCTTTTTGTTATGTTAAATTATGTGTTTAGTTGTTGTCCATGAACTTTGTGTATTTGGAAGTGATTTATATGTTATTGTAATGAGTTATTTTGTTTCATTTAATTTTTATTATTATCATGTGGTAGATGCATCGATTTTATAGTTGTAGATAGTAGCTAAATCTATTTTAATTCATAGATGTAAGCTACATTAAATTAGCTAACTATAAATGAATTAATTTAGTTAGCATAAATTTTCATTTTTAAGAGAATTTTGCACCGTAATGTCACTCAGATGGGATAGGGGATGTTACATGTCATAACTTATTCATTTCTGATATATATTTCCTTACTGCTACAATTTTTGGAAAACAAGGTTTCTGATTGATTCCCCACTTGTCTTGAGGTTTTTATCATCATGCTTGGTCTTGTTTTGGTTTGTCTAACACTATTTTTCAGGTACACAACATTGGAAACCTTTTAACAAATCCAAAGACTCTCTAATCAATCCTCAAGTAATATTAAACCTTGACCTATAGGGGTGTTATTTCTATATGCTTGCTTCTCCCCTTGCAACCCCCCTAGGATCACCCGAGAAGCCTCCCTAGTGTTGAAATTTTCCTTCACTAAAACAAAGGGGATACATATTGAGGCGAGAGTGATAGGTTTCCCCAGTTGTGTCACACATTTTTCACTTGGTTTGGGATTTTCCCAAACTAAAAAATGTGTCATAACAAAGTTAATTTTTGTGGCATATAACCCTTGTGATGCTCTAACTATGGTCACCCTAATTAACATTGAACATGAAGGAGTCTCTCAGATTTTTTAATTATACACTTATTTCTCACAAACTAGTATTTATTATGAGTCACCCCTGGATCTCAACTATGAGTATTCCCTCAAATATACCTTAGACCTTGTGAAGAAAAACAACATTTCAAACTAGGTAACTTGGAAGGAAGGAACAGACATTCAGTAAATTGTACCTTCTAAGATGCAACCTTTTTCTTACCCTGAGCAGGAAGAAATGGTATGTGAGGTGTATCCTGCTTGTTAGTTTTTTCTCTATATAGATGCCAATGTTTCAAGAGTATAGCCATTCATTTCCATCCTTCCATTCAAATATCCTTTGTTTCAAGATGTTGTTTCCCCTCGGATAATGCTCAACCCTTATACCTTCCTAAATTACTTTTTCACCCATACTAACTCTAATGATGATATGTCTCTTCTTAGAATAATATGTGTTTATATTCTCATAGTATTTGTAGGGTCGAGCTCTTGTGGGATGATATAGGATATATATGTGGGAAGAGCGAAGAATAGATTTTATTTCCTTGAAATGGATAATCTTTTACCCTATCCATATTTCCTGTAGAATGAAGTGAATTCTATGAATCCTACCCATCAGAAGGAAAATTATTTTGTTGGAAACATTCGAGGTCTGCAGTAAATATTTATCTTTTGAAAGTAATAATGTGTTTGAGACCAACAATGTTGAAGATTACCATGGTGATTTTTATGATAGATTTAACACCATGTTAGAAGAGAACCTTGAGGGATTGTGGAATACTTTTTCATGAGAAACTTTAATTGTATGCATCAAATAGATCATCAACATGAGAGTCTCCTTCATCTCATATGTGTGGAGATCTCAGGACCCTATCATCTTGAGTTGTTTCCTATAAATAATGGCAACATTGTATTTCATGTTATATCATTTAACACTATTTGGGGAAATTTCAGGTACAATTCTCATCCACTATGTTTTTCTCTCTTGCACCAATCCTATAGTCAATATTTTACACATCTTGAAAAAAATGGAGTTTGGTTAGAGTATCCTTTCTTACCCTATGTTCCCATGCAATATGATTGTAATATATCTGACAAAAATCTCAATGATGTAATTCTTTTTTAAGATATCTAGTGACACACTTGTTTTTGCTACTAATTTTCAATGAACATATAATTGCAGGTTTGATGGTGCATGGATGGTTGCATTGGAATTACACGTTTATCTATTTCTATGCATAGCCAACATATGATAGGAGTATGATAGATTAGGCTAGTTTTATTTATTCCATGTAGTTGTTTCTTTAACACTTTTAAGAGTTTACAATAAATTCATTTATAAAATATGCATTTAGTCTGTTACTATGTTAAGCCCTAAATAGTGGCATGTTACCCCTTAATTGGGTCATATTACATTAGTAATGTTACTTTATTTATGTCAGCTTGGGTCCATTAGTTGTAATTATACCTCCTAGTCTCCTATATATATCAATGAGACATTTTCATTTGGAATCATCTTGTATTTGGACATTTATGTGGTGTATAAGGAGGTTTCCCCCTTGAAGAGGCTTATTACTTGAATTTCTCTCTTTTTCAAGGCATTTAGTACTCATTCTGAGGTTTTTATATGCTATAGTGATATTTGTTTCTTAACATATGGTATCAAAGCTCAAGGTCTTGGGGTTTCATTGCTACATCTGAGATACCTTGCAATGTTTTCTATAATTTTGTTTCTACAATGTTTCAGAGAAAACCCCTTGGAGGATATTTAGTAGACTGATCAAGGTACGTTGGGTTACAATTTCATCTCCATAGGCCTTATACTTTTGGAGATACATCACGTGTAAGATAGGGTTCTGGAATCATCCTGAATTGATTCATCGTGGAATTTTCGCTATAATTTTTTTTCTGTAACGTTTCAGACTATGAAATCCATAGGATATTCACATAAATTATTAAAGTATATGTGATAAAACATTCATCTTCTGGGTCATCTTAGATTTGTAAATACACCTTGTGGAAGATAGGGTATATGACTAGTCATATTGATTAGTCTCAAGAAGGTTTTCCAGGTAAAACAATCATAAATTATTCCTAGAGTATCCAAATTGAGTGAGACTAGTTGCATTGGATAGTAGAAAGTCTATAGTATTTATGGTACAATTTTCAGAATTTTATATCAATTATTTTGTGCAGAGCACGCTATACAAGTGAGCTCTCCTAGAAAGTCCAAAAATAAGCAAGTTGTGGGAAAGTTACCATAAATTCCACTTTGCACATCCAATTTTTATTAGACTTGTGGTATTGCGGAGAAGAAATATCAAAGAACTACAAAAAAGAAAATTTCATAACCAGAAGAGCCAAAATTTTGGAAAGACAAGAGAAGAAAGATTGTCTAGCAGAACCACCTCAAAATGAAGGTTTAAAAGTGATACTTTGCCAACATGGCACCACAAAAGGGAACTTCTACACCAAATAAGCCTCCAGACAATCCTACTTGGAGTCTTGATGAAGGTGAAGAAATGCATAGGGACATAAATGATTTACAAAATAAGACAGTGACAAAAGATGAACTACAAGGGATGATGGATGGTTTAAAAAGGGAGATCATGGAAGGATGAAAAATTTCCTAATAGATAAGACACCTAAAAGTGAAAATGTATCCCATGAAATTCATGATGAGGACACAAGGAAAATGAATCAATAATGGAGAAACTCCAACTTTGGGTTCAAGACCAACCACGTTCCTAAGATCGATATGAGGAAGTTTGATGGCAAGGACCCAATCTAATGGATACTTCAGATGGAGCAATTATTTGATCTACATGATGTGCCACATACACAAAAGGTACGAATTGCTTTTTTATATTTAGAACCCAATCAACTTTTGTGGTATCGATGACTTTGTTCTCGCAAATCACTCGTCACTTGGACAATTTTCATGGAAGAAATGATATAACACTATGAGGATACAAGGTGCAATACCTTCTTTAGCCAATTGATAAATCTCAAGAAAAAGGGTTCAGTTATATAGAACATTGAGAACTTCCAAAGATTGAATATAAAGGTAACATATATTCTAGATGATCACTTGATTGATGTATTCATAGTAACTTTAAGGGATAACATTCAATATGAGGTTCTCCTTTGGGAACCCAAATCATTGGAGAATGCATTTAGGGTGGCAAGAAATGTTGAAAGTAAAAATATGGCTACGGAAACTAGAAGGACCACTCCTAACATCTATTGAGAGAATAATGCTCCTTCTTCTAAAACACCTCAACCTACAAGGTTGACACCTCAACAATTGGAGGAAAGAAAAGGAAAAGGTGTAATGATCCCAAGCCAAATATTTTCTTGGAATCACTAACTACTACTGATCTATTGATGTGCAAGTATTTATTGAGTTATTAAGGGCATACAATATTCATCAACACATGAAGATCACAATATATTCAATATGTAGAAGCACAAGCCAAGATCTGACCTTTTTATTATGAGCAATGTAAGATCAATACAATAGATGGCCGATCTGGCATAAACCTCAGATGGTCGTACAAGCAATAGATATGAGCTGCTACAAAATGCTCCCGAAAATACAAAAAAGCCTCCAAAGGATGGATATACAATGAAGACTGAATCAATTAGATCTGAGCCGTACTGATGCTCAACCTCCAAGATGGAAAGTGCCATGCCCTCCTAGAATGCTGAAGTCCTCAATAATTCGGCCCTGCTACCAAAAGTGTCCAATCATCCCGAGAAATATGCTAAATGATAGATCGAGCAACTGTAAGGACAACCCAGATGTCCAAATTCCAAAATCCACTCTCAAACCCTGTAGATCTGAATTCCTCCACTGAATGGTGCACCCCACTTGATGAATGAAACCCTAGCTAGTTCGGCCCTGATGAAGGAGGCCTCCAAATGCTCTGAAACTCTCCAAGAATATATATCGTCCTATGAGAATCCCATGGGAGAAGTTTCGGACTCAGATCTCAAATAGATCTCCCTAGATATGAGTTTTACTGAATCACAGGACGTCCCCTATGGCTCCAAGACATCCCAATCTGCAGACAAATGTAGAATGATGATAACCCTCTAGAAAATCCCTCAAACTACCCCTGCAAACAAAACCTAGCTGTCAGAATGGCCCCAGGCCCTCAGGATAAGCTGGATTGAACCTCCCTCTAGATGATGGTGCGCCCTTGATGGAAACACAAGAACAGTACGACCTGCTACCTTCTGAAGCACTAGATGGAGATGGGTTAAGACTACAATGGTGTGGAGGAGTCTTTCATCCCCAAGACCAAGCTGCGGAAAAAGGTGAGTGGATATTTCACCACTTAGTTGCTCATAAGGGTTTGTAAAACAAAACCCCCAAACTGAATGCTCAAGAGAAATAGCAAATGCTAATCCAAAACTAGAATGCCTAATAAGTGCTCCCCAGCCTCTTACTTATACTTTTTCCTTCTAATTCTATGTTGAGTTAGGTTAACTCCCAGTGTTAATCTTCTATTCTTCTGTTGAGTTATCTTTTACCCTTAATCCCTTTTCCTTTCTTAAGTCAACTTAAAATTATAACTTTAGCCTCCTTGACTCCCCCCTTCAGTGTAAGACTATGACCTAGTGGGGGTGCCCAGGCCACTGAGTCTCCACATCACCTCTCTAAGAGGTGGGCGACATTACAGTCTCCCCTGATTGAAATTGCTTGTCCTCAAGCAATTCCAAACCTTCTTCTCTTACCACATGTTCCTACTCCCAAGTGGCATCCTCAATGGGTAAATCCTTCCACCTGATCAGGTACTCCTTGATGCTTCGGTTTCTGAGCCTCTTCTCTCGAACTTCTAGTACTTCCTCCGGAATCAAAACAAGTTTTCCCTCCTCATCCATGGGGGGTAATACCTCAATAGGCCTGATGTGTTGACCGAGGGCTTTCTTAAGGCACGAGACATGAAAAACATTGTGAATTATTCTACCCTATGGAAGCTTCAGCTCGTAAGCTACGACCCCTATCCTTATGCTAACTCTGTAGGGTCCAAAGAAATGTGGCTGGAGTTTCTCCGCTCCGCTTCTTTTAATGGAAGCCTGCGTGTATGGTTGCAGCCTCAAGTAGACTAAATCGCCAACCTCAAAAGTCCAGTCAACTCTGTGCTTGTCTGCTTGGACCTTCTGTTGGTTTTGTGCCCTCTGTAGATGATCCTTCAATTCCCTGAGAATGTATTGACTCTGTTGTACCCAATCCTGCACCATGGGTGCCCTGCTATCCCCAAAGGCAATCGCCACAAAGGAAAGGGGATCATAGCTATATAAAGCTCTGAAGGGTGTCATGCCTATGGATACATGATGGGTGGTGTTGTAGCAATATTCTCCCAAGTGCAACCATTTGACCCACGCTTTCTGTTGTCCTGCTACGTAATTTCTGAGGTAGCCTTCCACCCATTTGTTGTCTATTTCAGTCTGACCGTCCGTATGAGGATGATAACTAATAATAGGAGTCAATGCTATACCTACTAATCTGAACAAATCTTGCCAAAACATACTCATGAATCTGCTATCCTTGTCACTGATAATGGTCTTGGGTAGGCCATGTAGTCTGAACAGCTCTCTGAAAAATAATTCGGCCACCTGTGCCACGCTGAAGTCCATGGCTATGGAAAAGAAGTGTGCAAACTTCGTCAATCTATCTACCACCACGATAATGCAATCCTTCCCCTGTGCTCTGGGCAAACCGGTGATGAAATCCATGGATATACTTTCCCACTTGTGTTCTGGAATGGGTAGGGGTTACAACAATCCTGCAGGGTGTGTGTGCTCATCCTTGTTTTCTTGGCATGTGATGCACTCTTTTACATGCTTAATCACATCCTCCTTGAGGCCTTTCCATGCAAACCTCTCTCTCACCTGCCTGTACATCTTAATGATTCCCTGATGTCCTGCTACTGGTGAGTTATGACACGCATGAAATATATTATCTTTGAGAACTGATCCAGGAACTAAGAAGATTCGACCTTTGTAATAAATGAGGTCCTTTATGACCCTGAAGTTGTCGTCTTGTATTTTTCCATCCAATAGTTGACAAGCAAACTAATCCTTTTCATATTCCACTATCAAGTGATCCTTCCAGTCAACTGACATACCAGACATGGAAAAAATGGATGGCCTCCTGGATAATGCATCGGCTACTGCGTTGTTCTTCCCCTTGAAAAATTCAATGTCAAAGTCGTAGGCCTGTATTTTGCTTACCCATTTCTGTTGTCTTTCATTCAAATCTTTCTGTTCTAGTAAAATTTAAGACTGTTATGGTCTGATTTGACCACAAACCTTGCACCTACCAAATATTGCCTGAATTTGGCTAGTGCATGCATGATAGCCAACATTTCTTTGTCGTAAATGTTGTAAAGTAGTTCAGGACCTCTGAGTTTCCGACTTTCATATGCAATGGGGTGCCCATTTTGCATCAACAAGGTCCCTATACCTTCCCCCAATGCATCACACTCCAAGGTGAAGGGTATGCATAAATCTGGGAGAGCTAGAACTGGACAAGTACTCATGACTTCT
The DNA here is from genome assembly GCA_032191745.1 of Picea mariana. Classification (NCBI taxonomy): domain Eukaryota; kingdom Viridiplantae; phylum Streptophyta; class Pinopsida; order Pinales; family Pinaceae; genus Picea; species Picea mariana. Next base: position 16,081 of record JASDQU010014022.1, on the reverse strand, counting down.
TTCATTTTCTCCATCGTGGCTTGGGCCTCGTCACTCCATTTGAAGGACCCATTTTTGGTCAGGTCAGTCAAGGGTGTGCAAAGTTGAGAGAACCCTTTAACAAATTTCCTATAGTATGTGCATAGGCCCAGGAATCCCCTCAGTTCCGTGAGTGTCTTTGGAGTAGGCCATTCCCTAATGGATGTTATTTTCTCTTGGTGTACCTGTACTCCTTTTTCCCCTATGATGTGTCCCAAGTAGAGTACCTCTATCATCCCAGACTCACACTTGGATTCCTTGGCATATAGTGACTGTTCTTCCATGATTGACAGGATTTGTTCCACATGTCGAAGATGTTCCTCCCAAGTTTTGTTGTAAATGAGTAAGTCATCAAAGAATACCAACAAGTGTTTCCTCAGCTGTTTGTTGAACACATGGTTCATGCAGGACTGGAATGTGGCTGGGGCATTGGTTAACCCAAAGGGCATTACCAAAAACTCATAATGGCCATAATGACACCTAAAGGTTGTTTTTGAGATGTCCTCCTCCCTCATCTTGATTTGATGGTAACCTGAACAGAGATCATTTTTTGTGAAATAGATAGCTCCATGCAGCTCATCCAGCAACTCATCAATCCTGGGTATGGGGTACCTATTTTTGATCGTCTTTTTATTAAAATCCCGAAGTAAATGCACATTCTCATCATTCCATCCTTTTTCTTAACCAAGACTACTGAAGAAGTGAACGGGCTTGAACTCAGCCTGATGTGTCCCATGTCTAGAAGCTCTTTGATGGATTTCTCTATCTTGTCTTTATACTTCTTTGGATGCCTATAGGGTGTGGTGATAACTGGTTTAGCCCCTACTTCTAGCTCAATAATGTGCTCGAACCCCCTGTCTGGTGGAACACCCGGAGGAATCATCCCAAACACCCTGAGGTGCCTGTCAAGGATCTTTTTAATCTCCAGAGCATAGTGCACCTTTCCCTTCTCATCCACTCGTGTTGAGACTTTACATTCTGCTACATATACAATTTATTTCCTTCTGAAGATGGCTTCCATCCTCTTGGATGTGACCACTCTGGTGGAGTTACCTGTCATGCCTCTGAGCACAACCTTCCATCCTCCTTCCTCTACAAAGGACATTTCCATGGTCTTGTAATTGGTGGTGATGGGACCTAAAGTGTTGAGCCACTGCACCCCTAGGATGATGTTGTTATTGGGAAGATCCATCACATAAACATCCTGAACTAACTCATGCCTTCCTAAGGTGAGTTTCATACCTGGTATGTATCTGTCACAGGGCATAGTACTCCCGCTTGCTACCTCTACTTTGAACCCTTCAAACTCTACTGTAGGTATGTGCCTCCTCTTTAGTAATGCCTCATCAATGAAATTGTGGGAAGCTCCTCCATCAATTAGAACCGAGACTCTCTATCCTTGCAATACCCCTCTCATCCTGAAGGTGTTGAACTTGGGTACCCCGCTGATAGATGCCAAGGTATCCTTCTCTCCAGCCGCATAGTCGAGTTTTGGAACCTCCTCTTCTCCTGTCTCTGTAGTTTCAGCCTCAATGTTTTGTATCTGACCATACTCTTCCTCCTCTTCATTGTTCGAGGTAACTTCTATATAGTGAACCTGGCCACGTCCCATGCACTTATGTGATGGATTCCATGGTTCTTTGCAAGTGAAGCAGAGTTGCTTTCTCCTCATTTCCCTTCTGGCATTGTCATCTATCCTACCACGACCCCTGTCAAATCCCTTTGGGTCACGTCCCCCCTGATTCATTAGAGGTCTTTGATCTCTTCCTCCACTGTTAAGAGGTGGTCTGGGTATGAATCTAGGCTTCACAGCTGGCCCCAAATCCCTCGCCTTCCAAATGGCCTCCTGTAGGTTGTGGGGTTTAAAGGCCTTTACCCAACCTTTCAAGGGTTCCATCAACCCTTTTGTGAAAAGCATCATGAGCCTTGTTGGGGACATATCTTGTACCATAACTACCAATCTATGAAATTCATCAATATACACTTCAACCGTACTTCTTTGTTTGAGTTGGGTAAGCTCCCGGAAATGTATCTCAGGATCTCCTTGGTCAAATCTATCAATGAGCCTCTGAGTGAACTTTATATAGGATACAATCTAATTGTGGCTGAGTGTGGTGAGTCCATGATACCACCAATCATGAGCCTTGCCATATAGGTACATAGTGGCGAATTTGATGGCCTCCATCTCTCTCATGGGGTTGAGTTGCAGGTAAGTATCCAACTTTTGTACCCAACATTGAGCTGTCATCTTGTTTGTACCATCAAAGTATGGAATTTCTATTTTTCCCGCTCTTCATTCAAACTCAAAAATATCCCTGTTGTTCGTCCTAGGATGATTTCTGAACTTGAGTTGACAATACTGGTTTAGGGACATCTGTTTTTGGATCTTCATATCCAAACTGTAGTATTCATTGGTACTCCTCACCAATTGTTCCACAAAATCTTCAACCAATTCCTGTTGCCCTAGCTCATCTGAGAATGTGGGCATATACGGTCTCGGGTTGGCTCTGCCACTCATATGTCGTCCAAGTTGTTCATCTGTGAATGTGGGTATGTATCTCCTCGAATTGATCCTGCTACCCATTTGACCCTGGAGCATGTCTCCTTCCAAACTCCCCTCAGATCTGGAAGCTTTCTCCTGATTATGTCTGATCTCCTCATGGATCCCAGTGGATCCACCGGCCTCCTTATGCCCATAAGTATTAGGGTCTTTCCCCTTATGTGCCATTTCCATTAGAAATGCAGTTAGCTTGGATTGGTTCATGTTCATTATCTGTAGGTTCTCGTCAACTTTCTTCAATGTTTCAGAAAGCTCAGCCTGTCCCTTCCTATTGGTTTCATGGTATTCGTCCAAATATAGGACCAATGTGCTTTCTGTGCGGTTGACGGATTGCTGGAACTTTTTAAATTCTGTTGCTATGAGATTCAAGTCTACAACTTCATGGTCATCTCTGGATCCCTCCATCTCGGCCTCTGTTTCACTGCTGGGTTTCTTCCTCCGACCCATACAGATATCGTTGTACCTGTGCATGCATCGATCCTTCCACAGGTTTGGAGGATCGAAGCTCTGATACCACTATAATGATCCCAAGCCAAATATTTTCTTGGAATCACTAACTACTACTGATCTATTGATGTGCAGGTATTTATTGACTTATTAAGTGCATACAAGATTCATCAACACATGAAGATCACAATATATTCAAGATGTAGAAGAACAAGCAAAGATCGGGCCTTTTTATTATGATCAATGTAAGATCAATACAATAGATGGACGATCTGGCATAAACCTCAGATGGTCGTACAAGCAATAGATATGAGCTACTACAAAATGCTCCTGACAATACAAAATAAGCCTCCAAAGGCTGGATATACAATGAAGACTGAATCAAGTAGATCTGAGCCATACTAATGCTCAACCTCCAAGTTGGAAAGTGCCACGCCCTGCTAGAATGTTGAAGCCCCCAATAATTTGGCCCTGCTACCAAAAGTGTCCAATCATCCCGAGAAATATGCCAAATGATAGATCGAGCAACTGTAAGGACAACCCAGATGTCCAAATTCCCAAATCCACTCTCAAACCCTGTAGATATGAATTCCTCCACTAAATGGTGCACCCCACTGGATGAATGAAACCCTAGCTGGTTCGGCCCTGATGAAGGAGGCCTCCAAATGCTCTGAAACTCTCCAAGAATATAGATCGGCCTATGAGAATCCCATGGGAGAAGTTTCAAACTCAGATCTCAAACATATCTCCCTAGATCTGAGTTTTACTGAATCACAGGACGTCCCCTATGGCTCCAAGACATCCCAGTCTGCAGACAAATGTAGAATGATGATAACCCTCCAGAAAATCCCTCAAACTGATGGTCCTGCCCATGCAAACAAAACCCAACTGTCGGAATGGCCCCAGGCCCTTAAGATAAGCTGGATCGAACCTCCCTCTAGATGATGGTGTGCCCTTGTTGGAAACACAAGAACAGTATGACCTGCTACCTTCTGAAGCACTAGATGNCCAGGCCCTTAAGATAAGATGGATCGAACCTCCCTCTAGATGATGGTGTGCCCTTGTTGGAAACACAAGAACAGTATGACCTGCTACCTTCTGAAGCACTAGATGGAGATGGGCTAAGACTAGAATGGTGTGGAGGAGTCTTTTATCCCTGAGACCAAGCTGCGGAACAAGGTGAGTGGATATTTCACCACTTAGTTGCTCACAAGGGTTTGTACAGCAAAACCCCCAAACTAAATGGTCAAGAGCAATAGCAAATGCTAATCCAAAACCAGAATTCCTAATAGGTGTGCCCCAGCCTCTTACTTATACTTTTTCCTTCTAATTCTCTGTTGAGTTAGGTTGACTCCCAGGGTTAATCTTCTATTCTTCTGTTGAGTTATATTTTACCCTTAATCCCTTTTCCTTTCTTAAGTCAACTTAAAAATATAACTTTAGCCTCCTTGACTTCCCCCTTCAGTGTGGTGAGAAAAAATTATTCTACATATATTGTGAAGAGGAAGAAGAACAAGAAAAAGAACAAGAGCCATCTCAATATGAAAACATAGAAGCAATTTCTTCTGAAGAGTTGAATCCCACAATATCGTGTAATGCATTGGATTGAATTAACACTCCTCAAACCCTCAAGATCAAAGGATATATCAAAAATAAAAAAGTAATAGTCCTAATTGATTCTGGTAGTACTCATAATTTCATTCACTATAAATTAGCCAAAGCTCTCAATTGATTTGTATATCCAGCACCAAAGTTTCAAGTAATTATTGCAGATGGAGAAACTATCAATTTCTCAGGAAAATGCAATAAGATAAATATTACTATGGGGGAATATGTAATGAATAGTCCAATGATTTATATACCCATGGGTGGTGTTGATGGCGTACTAGGAATCCAATGGTTACAATCATTAGGAACAATGGATTTTAATTTTCAAGAACTTTTCATGAAATTCTCATTGGAAGGAAAGGAAATTGAGTTAAGAGGTATAACAAGGAAACCTAGTAAGGTGATAAGCTCTAATGGAATGAAAAAATTATTGAAAAATAGGCATCAAGGTGTAATTGCACAACTATGCTCACTAGATGTTCAAACATCTAAGGCATCTATTCCCCTAGATCTCCAAGGGATCATTGATAAGAATTCCAAAGTATTTGAATATATTCCCAAAGGTCTTCTACCCACGCTAAACCATGATCATGATATTCACCTAATTCCTGGGAGTGTTCCTCCTAATATTAGGCTGTACAGATACCCTTATGCCCAGAAGAGTGAAATTGACCACATGGTTGAATAAATGTTAGAGCCTGGCATTATTAGACCTAGCAAAAGTTCTTACTCTGCACTGGTGGTAATGGTATTCAAGAAAGATGGTTGATGGTTGGTGGCATATGTGTCCATATTATAGAGAGATCAACAAGATCACTATTAAATATAAGTTTCTCATTCCCATCATTGATGAATTGTTAGATGAACTACATGGAGCAATCTATTTCACAAAGTCGGATCTTCATTCAGGGTATCATTAGATTAGAATGAAGGAAGAAGATATCCCAAAAACAACATTTCAAACTCATGAAGGCCATTTTGAATTTGTGTTCATGCCTTTTGGCCTTACAAATGCACCTTCCACATTCCAAGGGTTGATGAATTCCATTTTCAATCACTTCCTTCAAAAAATTTTGTTAGTATTTTTGATGATATACTAATCTATAGGAAGTCTTAGGAGGATCATCTGTGACATGTTGACAAGGTTCTACAACTACTAAAGGAGAAACAACTATATTCCAAACCATCCATATGTTTCTTTGGGGTGAAGGAGGTAGAGTATTTGGGTAATATTGTATGCCATGAAGGTGTCAAGGTAGACCCTAAAATATTAAATCCATGATGTATTGTCCGATTCCCAAAACATTGAAGAATCTTAGAGTATTTTTGGGTTTGACAGGTTACTACCACAAGTTTGTTCTGAACTATGGGAGAATAGCAGCACCTTTAACAACACTAACTAAGAAGGATGCATTTTCATGGAATCCAAAGGAAACTAAAGCTTTTGAACAATTTAAAGAGGTGATGTGTAGAGCTCCTATCTTGACCACACCAGACTTCACAAAAACCTTTATTGTGGAATTTGATGGCTCAGGAAATGGCATTGGTGTTTCCTAATGAAACAAGGAAGGCCCATGGATTTTGAAAGTTGGACACTCAAGGGAAAGGAATTACACAAAGATATTTATGATAAAGAAATGATGGAAATACTACATGCATTGAAGAAATGGTGCCCTTACCTAATAGGTAGGCACTTCAAGGTCTAAACAGATCATGATAGTCTTAAATACTTATTGGAACAAAGATTATCTTTAGAAGAACAACAAAAATGGGTGACCAATATATTGGGTTATGATTTTGAAATCGTCTATTAAAAAGGGAAGAAAAATGTTGTGGCAGATGCACTCTCAATAAAGGATGAATATCTTGAGGCCTTTCTCTGTGTTATCGCGATCATCCAACCTGATTGGATAATAGAAGCAAGGGATGAATGGAAGAATGACGAAAAAGTGTGGACTCTCATTCAAAGTTTATAATAGGATTCTAGTGCATCAAACAAATTTACATGGAAAAATGATTCAATATGGTACAAAGATCGCTTATATTTATGTAAAAACTCCCAACTCAAACAAAAGGTACTATTGGAATTTCACACCTGTCTGATAGGAGGGCACTCAGGATTTTTGAAAACCTACCATAGGGTCAAGAAGGAATTTTTTTGGGATGGCCTTAAAACTGATGTTCAAAGGTTTGTGGCATAATGTTTGGTTTGCCAAAAAAATAAGGTGGAAACAATTAAGACCCCAGGTATTTTACAACCATTATCCATCCCAAGCTAGCTCTGGGAGGAGGTTTCCATGGATTTCATGACAGGGTTACCAAAGTCTAAAGGAAAGAGTGTAATCATGGTGATTTTTGATATACTAACCAAGTACGCACACTTTTTTGCATTCTCTCATCTCTTCAAATCTAGTACAAATGCCACTGCATTCATGGAGATAGTTCAAAAGCTACATGGAATCCCAAAGATTATTGTAAGTGACAGAGATCCCATCTTCACTGGACATTTTTGGAAAAAAATATTTTCTTGTTTGGGTACTCAATTGGCTCATAGCTCATCCTATCATCCTCAATCTGATGGACAAACTGAGATAGTGAACAAATGTCTAGAAGGCTACCTTTGTTTCTTTGTCTATAATAAACAAACACAATGGTTCAAATGGTTACCCTTGGTAGAATGGTGGTATAACACTTCCTTTCATACTGCAACAAAAATGACACCATTTATGGCACTTTATGAATACCACCCTCCTTCCATCACTTCTTCTCTAAAAGAAAAATCTAAGGTTCAAGTAGTGGAAGATCACATCGAGCATCAAAAACAAGTTCTCCAAATATTAAAGGATAACATGACCATGGCACAAAATCACATGAAACAACAAGTAGATAAACATTGTAGTGAAAGAAGTTTTGAAGTAGGGGATTGGGTATTTTTAAGACTAAAACCATACAAATAGATGTCCCTCAAGCAAGCTAAGAAGGATAATAAATTATCACCAAAGTACTATGTCCCTTATAAGGTGTTGAGAAAGATTGGTACTATGGCATACAAGTTGGAGTTGCCTGCATCTTCACGAGTACACCCAGTTTTCCATGTTTCATGCTTAAAGAAGGTTATAGGTGACAAGATCCCAGTTCAAACTATATTTCCAAAACTTGATGAGGAAGGAAAAATCATATTGGATCCTGAAGCCATCACTGACACAAGAATTCTCTAGTTGAGGAATAGATCCATTTCAGAGTATCTCATTAAATGGAGGAAACTATCGACTGAAGATTTCACTTAGGAAGATGAGTATTTTATATAGAAGCATCCAGAGTTACTCAAGTGTTATGGAAAACACTTGTCTCAAGGGGAGGGGAATGCTAAGCCCTAAATAGTGTCACATTACCCCTTAATTTGGGCATATTACATTAGTAATGTTACTTTATTTATGTCGGATTGGGTGAATTAGTTGTAATTGTACCTCCTAGTCTGCTATATATACCAAGGAGACATTTTCATTTGGAATCATATTATATTTGGACATTTATATGGTGTATAAGGAGGTTTCCCCCTCGAAGAGGCTTACTACCTGAATTTCTCTCCTTTTCAATGTGTTGAGTACTTATTCTGAGGTTTTTCTTTGCTATAGTGATATTAGGTTCTTAACATACTATTCTCTTTTGGATAGAGTACTATCATGTAACCCTCAACTAGTTTTTCTATGGTTTGAAATTTTAATAAGAGGCCCTTGTTATGAGTTTTCACTCGATGAAGGAAATGAACAAGAAAAAAGAATAAGAGTTCCTCCATCCCACCCTTTAAAAGGATGAATCTATTATAGGGAAGGAAACACTCAATTATCTCACTCATTGATATTCTCGGTCACTCATAACAAACTATTCACAACCGATTCTCTACACTCTACTAGAGGGGCGCTGATGCGGGAGCATCTCTCCATGTCAACAACATGCTAGCCAGCTAGCACATTCAGTGCGCATTAATGGAGAAAGGGAAACGCGCAGCCCTCTCAATTTTAAAAATTGAAATGTAATAAATGGTTGTAAGGCTGATAAGTGCCAGACCATGCCTTTGTACATGTAGTGGTTAGGGTTTCCTTAAATGGTTACCTGTAGCAGGTCCAGGTTGTAGTCAGGCCTGGACATTCATTTATGGAATGAAGTCATAGAGGTATGGAGCTGCTCTGTGATAGAGATAGCTCAGAGACGGTGATTACGATAAGATCATGAAAGCCCTCGTTTTGTAAAGGAATGTTAGGACTCAAAGTAGAGAGTTAGAGGAGGAGGAGATATTGGTTAGAGAGGTCTGGGTAGATAGGCCTTAGGAGGTCTTAGAAGTTCTGAGAGAACTTGATAGAAATGAGACTTGTTACCATCCAGTCTTTGTAAGAATTGTATAGATACACTGAGATTAATAGAAAAGAAGATTTTCCTGCATACTGTGTGTTTGGTTTTTATATGTTTTTATGCATTTCACGTTTTAAATACGTAACTGGTGAAGCATTTTAGAGGTTTCAATTTCTTCTCGTCTTTGAGTTTATGATTGAAAGGAGTGCACATAGTCCCCAAGGTGTGTGTTGATAGGGGTGAGGTAACCTCAAGAAAGCTCAAGAGGGATAGCGTTGAACCTTCATCAGCAGAAGTGCAAGGAGGGCACATGAAGAACTTTGTCGTGAGTTCAGGGAAAACATAACTATTGAAGGTTCTATAAAGCACTACCAGGAGGGCATCGAGCCCGTGCATAGAGTTCACAGAAGGGAATATATTTCGAGTTCAAGGAGGAGAAGTTTCAAGGAGAGACACTTACAGAGTTGTTGAACACTCTGTAGGCTCTGCAAGGCATGCATCAAGAAGAAGAACGCCAGGAGGGTGTAAAGCATTTCTCTACAAGAAACACTTCGAATTGAGTTATTCAAAACCTCAATAGCACTAGGAGTGTGCGAGTGTGAACTTGTCTCAAGTTATTAATTCTAGGAGGAACAGTGCCTTTGCGCATAGAGAAATATCAGAAAGGAGAAGAAGGCAGAGAAAGCCTTTTGAAGTTTCTGAGTTGACAAAGCTCAGGAGGGGAAGCTTTTCTATAACATAGATGAGACCCAAAGGAACCAAGTTTGTAAGAGAAAGAGTCGAAGGTCGAAACCTTCGACACTTAGAAAATATCCTAAGTTAGAGAGCAAGGGAAGCTCAAGAAGGAGGAGCAACAACTGTTGTTAGATCAGCTGGGAAGATGAAATCTGGACCATTAGATCAGTGTTCATATAGGAGGAGCGCACATAGGAGATGTTAAAATCTAAGCCATTATATTTGGGGGCATGGATAAACATTTTTTGATCTCTAGGTAAGGTGTGCATGGTTTAAGTTTTCGACATTTCATGTACCGAGAGACGAAAGAGGAGAGTCTTTCGACTCTCATGCCAAGAATCATGAAAGGGAGGTTTGTGATTAGATCCTGACCATCAATGAGGATGAGATCTGGACCATTGATCATCCGTAGTCTGGACCGTCAGATCTCGTGCAGAGGTCCGACATCTACATGATCTAGGAGATCAGCGCAAGTCTTGGTGCTCGTGCCAAGGAGGTGTTTTGACATTTCGTTACCGGGAAATCCGAGGGAAGAGTCTCGGCACTCGTTCCCCAAAGTCGTGAAAGGATATTTTGCAAAGGGANAAGGTGTGCATGGTTTAAGTTTTCGACATTTCATGTACCGAGAGACGAAAGAGGAGAGTCTTTCGACTCTCATGCCAAGAATCATGAAAGGGAGGTTTGTGATTAGATCCTGACCATCAATGAGGATGAGATCTGGACCATTGATCATCCGTAGTCTGGACCGTTAGATCTCGTGCAGAGGTCCGACATCTACATGATCTAGGAGATCAGCGCAAGTCTTGGTGCTCGTGCCAAGGAGGTGTTTTGACATTTCGTTACCGGGAAATCCGAGGGAAGAGTCTCGGCACTCGTTCCCCAAAGTCGTGAAAGGATATTTTGCAAAGGGATCTAGATGGTCGATCACAGACGTTTATGAGCCGTTGGATCTAGAGGATGTGTGGCAGAGATCCAGAGGCCATCGACATTTTCATCACCAGGAGAAAAAGGGTGAAGACCGGTGAAATCTCGCAAAAGGAGATTTCGCGAAAACATCGTGGTCATTCATCAAGGAGGACACTTGGCAAGCGGTTAAGGTTTCAGGGAAACCCCCGAAAGGTTGTGGGTCATCGATCCAGTTGGATCATGTTCATTGGTTCAAGAGGAATCTGGACCATTTATCCCTCAAGGAGGGATTTCGGTGTTTCGTGGACTGGGAAAACGAGAGGGAGAATCTTTCAACTCTCATACAAGAAATCACAAAAGGGTCAGTGTCGTTGATCCAGGGGAAGATATGGACCGTTGAGTGTACAAGGAGGAACTTTGGGGTTTAGGTAACTGGAAGATCAGGGAACAGAGGATTTCGACTTTGCAAGTCGCGAAGTCCCAAAACACCTTTGGACTTAGCCCTAGGTCACAGGAGAAAGGTCACATGTTGAGAAGAAAAGGGAGGCGTTAGCCTGTGGATTGGCATTTCAGGATCTAGGGGTTCAATGGAGAAGGAGTCATGAGACGTGGAGTCTCGAATCACGAAACCATGAAACAATCATGATTGTTGAAGTGAGGAGGAATCAGGGTCGTTGGATCTGGCCTATATAAGGATCGGGATTCATGGTTTCAGTGATTGGAGTGTTGGGTTTACATTGCACCCACACCCACGAAATCGCGAAATAACCTTTGGGGTGTAGGCCATGTTCATAGTGTCATGGTCGCATGAAGTAAGGGTCACACACTGGATATACAGGAGGAGCTAGCTGCGGAGCAAGGCCCCATTTCTAGGTTTGAAATTTCATAGGACAGGGTGTCGGGGAGAGATCGCACGCAGAAATCCCAAAATGCAAAAGGCGTGCAGCCTAAATCATTGGGTCATAGCCCAGGGTCATGATAGAGAAAAGGGTTGATCGTAAAAGGAGCCAGCATCGTGTTGGGGTGTTGGTTAAGAAAGAAGAGGAGCGTCGAAAAGGTGACGCGCACGCAAGGCTTCTCAAATCCCACGTCAGGGACAAAGGGACCTGTGGATTTGTTCAAGAAGTTCCAACAGGGAACCAGAGAGCCATTTCAGCTCGTGGAGGTAGAATGATCCAATGACCGGGAGGTCGTGGACCCTGCTGAGGTAGGGGATCTGCATCAGGTGCCTTTTTGAGTTCTAAAGGACATATTTAGAGATTGGAAGTCTCCATTATACTCTACTCCTAGTGCAAAAATTCATCAAGATGACTTTCAATATTCACTCGCATTATTCCTTGAATAACATTTTCTCCATAGTCTTAGTATATTGAAACTCGGTGAAACCTTGTTGTTGAGCTATACATATCCAGTCAATCATACATAGAGTTTTTTCTCATTCAATTGTCAATTAAAATTTCTTTTCATTATGAACAACGTTCATCCCTTTAACCTGCAATCTCAACCCTATTAAATCTTTCTAGAGTAAAAATGATCCAATTTCATAGAATTTTCATTGGGATTGTTTTTAAGTAAACTTGTTAAATATTTTAAGCCAATTATCCCCTCTATCACAATCAATGAATCAATTTCTGACCTAGCATGACTTCTTACCCAAAATAACTTGTACATTCATTTCAATGAGTGGATTCAAAATTTTATATAAATGGTGTCCTTATTTGTAGATAGAGTCATAACAAAGCTTATATGAATCGACCGAGAACATAATTATACTCATAATGGTATCATAAACTAATCCTCTTGAACCAATGATGGCTCACCCTATGGTAAGGCCTATTTGTAAATTACCCTTCCAAGTGTGGAGCCAAAACTTTACTCCTCAGCTTTCATAACCCTTATGCAAAATCACCCTTCTTTGAGAATCACTCAAACTTCTAGTATTTCATTTCTCGGCATGACTCCTTATTATTAGGCTGAAGTAAGCTATGATATACACTAGGGATTTTCCTGTTTCAATCTTGATGCTCCCATCGAAGGAGGTATGGGAGGGAACTTAACCCATGTTTCAAAATTAGAATGGAATACCCTATGACCATTCATGATGACAAACAAACCAACAATATTTAATTCTTCTCGGATCACATCTTCTATTGTGCAAGTTAAAGGAACAAAAGAAGAAAAATAAAAAACTATATATTATTCTCATTCGTTATGCACTTAGAGTTTTGGGGAACTCAAGGAAGTATTTTTTTTAAATCATTTTTCATAATGCTTGAGATAAGTTTGAAAAAATATTATTGATATCAGTTCATAACCAATCATAACAGAAATGTTAATACCTTGAAGTTGATCCAATCATGATGCAACCTGTTTGACCTATAAAATCTCTGATTATCCTTTTATGTTTGAAGCAAATCCTAATCCCATTTGAAATAGGTTGATAATTGGGGAATACGATGATTTATATTGGGAAGGGAAGCATATCATTAATTCAATACTATTTCAATGCTACCCCATAGCCTAGTATGGATAAGGGGGCATGAATATTCCAATTACATTTATTATCTTCATCTTCATACAATACATTCTAAATTCACCATTTAAATGAACTAAAAGCACCTAATATTTCAGATTTTCATACCACAACCATGAGCTCCTCATTCAAAATCATCCTCAAATTTATTGGGGCTCTTATGACAAGTGAAAGTGAATCTATTGACAAATATTGGGGAAAGGTCATTAACATCCAAACCCTAGGAATCCATTCCTTAGATGCATCGCCATAAAATAAAATTAATATGGATCAATTCAACTAATCCTATGTTAGCATATGTGGGTTGATTTCATATTTTTGGCATGTATCATTACATCAACAAAATAACTAGGAAGTTCTTCTCACCCAACTTCCCTTATGTTGACTTGCATTGCTAAAGGATTTTTATCATATTAACCTTTTATACCACCTCATCCTTTATTGAAAAATATGGTATCCTTATATATTTGGGTTACCCAACCTTGGTTGGAAACCTTGAATATATTTATACAAGTCATTGATATGCGAGATGCTCAATCTAAAAAAATCTTATTCTCCTAGTCTTAAATCGTAGAAAACAATTCGTAGTTGTGGAAGAACACAGATGTTTGTGTTATAAACATATAATGATTCATACGATGGAAATATATCTATCTATATTTTTCTATGAGCTCCATTTACCTCACAATAATTTAGCAACTATACTATGATATCTCTTGACAAGATTCGTGGGCTGAATTAAAATGCATGGAACATACTTAGCAAACAAAAGCAACTCTCATCACCCTACTTCCCATACACCCAATTATACATACAATGTTTATTAAAAATTCAAAAGGGTGAATATACTTTGAAATAAAAGGGAATTTGAAAGAACCATTAATGGTGTGGGAAGTATAAGTAAACTCATTGGGACTATGGATGCTTGCTGGCAGTGAGGCCATGCTTATATGATAATGAGAAAACTACATTGGGGCTGTGGATGTTGGGAACAAAGAGAATAGGAACACACTTATGGATATTCCTTCTTTGAACTAAAATATAAAGACCCACAATTGAGCAAGGGATAAACAAAAAGTACACCTTTTAATTTAATACTTACCCCATTCACTGTCTCTCTAAAAAGGATATGTTAGATAAATGTTTTGTTAGAATATCATATATTTTATATAATTTGAGATTAATTTGGTACCCATAATTGCAAAAACACTTGTTTCAATGCTTTGGGTTTGATTCTATAGTTATATTTGAAGTTAAATCCCTAAATATTCAATGACAAAAATAACTAGTTCTCCTAGTGTGTCACCAATTGTTGTCACCACAACAAGTCCCCCTTTTATTTAGTGCTCTTATGAGTGAAAATAAGTTCCCCATCCCATATATCCTACATATGAATTATTGACCAATTGTAATCCTACCTTTCCTAGCCTTCCCTGATCTACCCAGAAAAAATTATGAGCGATTGGGATACATTGATCCTTGATGAACCTTTTAAGGACTATACACCAGTGTATTTGGTATTGGCGTCCCTTCCCTCATTCTGTAAAGTGACAGTTGAGAGACATTATATTGTAACCCTATCTATGATTGAAGGATGTTTTGGTACTCCAACAATATTTGATCAATTTCCATATCACCCATTGGATATTTGAGGCTGAGAAGGTGGCATAGTCCTTGTTAAGCCCTAATATTGGCTCATTACCACTTAATTGGGGCATATTAGATTAGTAATGTTATTTTATTTATGTCGGCTTTAGGCCATTAGTTGTGATTTAGATTAGTAATGTTATTTTATTTATGTCGGCTTTAAGCCATTAAAACCTCCTAGTCTCCTATATATACCAAGGAGA
>JASDQU010014021.1:11726-39747 GCA_032191745.1 Picea mariana | reverse complement strand
ATTTATTTCTTTAAGTATAGGGTGGGTGCCACATAAGTATGGCCTATGACAAATTATTCTTCCATGTAAAATGTAAGGAGTGAACATATTAGCCTTTATTTAAATCGAAGTGCTGGGCAACAGAAAGAAAAGCTTGTCATCCATGTTTAATGACACACAAAAAAAGTACAAAATAAAATAAAAAACAATACCAAAGATTGGAAAACACCATACAAAAACCTCAAATATTCTATATTCAAATAAATTGGGTTACAAAAAACAACTGAGATTATTTTCCATAATGACTGTGATTGGGCCTACCGCCGACAAAAAAAAGAAAATATATACTATAATGAAGCCCGTGGACAGTCTTTTATAGATTTCAACTTGATCATCAAATGTTTGATTTGTACAAAACAACGAGTTGAATATCAATTTCGGGTCTTGGACTTCATTGGTGCTACCAACTAGATCTATTCGAGCTTTTTGAATAGTTTGTCTCTTCTAGATATGGCCTGCCTGCATTGGCTGGTTATTCAACATTCCATACTTTGCTAAGTGTTAATTTCCCTCTATTGTTGAAAAATTGGGGTTTAAGGTGCCTTCCTTGTAATGTTCCTGGTCATTGACATCTAAGACAACTTAGAGATGTGATTTAGGCCCAATTCAAAGACAAGGGAGTGGTTTTATGTGACGTCATCTTTGGGGGAAATAAATCCTGTTAAACAACTAAATCCGAGACAAAAAAAAATTCAAGTATGTTGTGACTGCTATTCTCCCTGTATTCGATCATCTGTTTGGTTGAAAATCCTGCCTGAAGATTTGTATGTTGAACTTATTTGTTTTATTGCTATAAATTGGAAGGGGCGTCCAAGTCAACTACAAAATGTTCCTCTCTTGAAGTACATAGCTTCTTCCAGCAGAAAAGATATGGAAAGTGTATCAAGTGTTGTAGATCACATTAGAATATATATTTCGTTGTAGGGGTGGAAGACATCGCAGACCACAAAATGGTATGGAATATTCAGAAGTGACGTCCAATATTACTCCATGCTCGAATACACTCAGAAGGAAATTATAAAATTGGATACTCACGAACGTGAGAAACTGTATGCCCGTTTGAATCAACATTCTAAAATTATAGAACGTTTTATGCCAAAGTTGCAACAAACTTGACAGACAACCAATTTCTATGTCAAAAAGTGTTGAGAAACCTCTGGCTGTAGTAACAAACTCGACATACAATCAAATTTCGATCACTACTAATACTAATGTCAATTGTAAGGAGTTGTGATCCCAGGCTCCAGGTAGTTTCACCTTCAAGCATCCACACTGGTGGTGACCCCAGGCTCCAGATAGCTTCAACTTCAGACATCGACACTAGCGGTGGAAATGGGAACAATGCTATCGACTACAGTGCGGAAATGCAGTGAACAAGCAGGGTTGTCATTGTCAAAGCACTTAGATTGCAGGATTGTTAGACCTGCAAAGAACATCGACTTTAGTGTTGCTTTGTCACGACAAATACAATGTTGCTTTGAGTCCAGAAATCTTTGGACGTTGGGTGTTATGTGCAATAATGACCTTGACATTAGGTACATGTCAAACATATATTATCTGACATTGCAGTGTTAATGCAATTTCCATAGTGGATGACGGCTCAATTGCATTGGCACAAGCAATATTAATTGTGTGATTAGTTAACATCCTTGAAGGACATGATTCCCAAAAAACGGCTAAAAATTTTCGAACAACCGTGTGTTAAAAAAATACATTGTTCTATATTTTAAAAAATAAGAAATTGTATTGTTCGAGCAATTTTTTATTTTTTTTTCAAATATCGGATCCACTGCAACAAAAGAAATGCATTTTCCTTATCCAAAGCAAGAAAAACAGTAGGAAGATTGATATTATGTGGAAACAACTCTAGAATACACCACTACATTAAGGTATCTTCTAAAGAATGAAATGAAATGATTACATGAAGGTGGTAGTAAAAGGTGATTCTCAGAAACCAAATCATTACCTGAAGATGCCAAACTTCTTGCAGAAGGTGGTAGTATAAAGTAATCTTCAGAAAGTGTTGCAAAGTCCATAATCCATAATTCCTTCCCATTAAATTTTCCCAGGTACATGTCCATATAGGCATTAGAAACTTTTGAGAGCATCGTTCTCTAGTTATATAACCACCTTCAAGTAGGAGGAGAATATTCATGCAAAGAGGGGCAAGCTCATCGATCCAGATGCAATCATATGCATAGGAATAGTGAAAAAAATGTGCAGTAGCGATAGAAAGTTGATTGTATGGGGAGTCTGTTACTACATCCAGAGGACGATGAACAAATTTTGACAAAGAATATGACTTTCTATCAAGTCTGTTACCACACCCAAAAGTAGCTCAACAAACTTTGAAATAGAAAATCCCATAATTTAAGGATGTTGATTCAACTACCCATACAGTTTCTCATCCTCGCGACGATCCAAATTTATAATTTCCTTCTGAGTATATTCATGAATGGAGTAATATTTTGTGTCATTTCCGAATATTCCAAACCATTTTGCAAGCCACGGTATGTGCAACTCCTTTGACAAAAGATAAATTCCTGTGTGGTCTACAGAATTTGATACACTTACAAAATTTGTGTTGTTGGAAGAAACTATATACTTCAATGAAGGAGCATTTTGCAGGTGACTTGAAAGTCCCTTCCAACTCCCAGTAAGAAAAAAAATAAGTTCAACACACAAATATTCAGGCATGCCTTTCAACCAACGAAATCATCGAATACAGGGAGAACACCAATCACAAGATACTTGTTTTTTTTTTTGTCTGAGTTTTTGTTAGCTAACATATTTTTTTTTCTCTCAAAGATGATGTCACATAAAACCATTCCCTCCTCTTTAAATTGGGCCTGAATGGCATCTCTAAGTTTTCTCACATGTCCATGACCAGGAACATTATAACAAAGGCACCTTAAATCCCAACTCTTCGATGATAAAGAGAAATGGGAATAAGTATTTAAAATGATTGCTAGAAGATGATAGTATAATCTTTCGTAGATTTTGGTTTAATTCATTTTAATGGCAGATGCCCTCGATATTTTCTCTTATTAATGCCAATCTTTTCGAATATCTATGTTGAATAGTCACTAATAATACGAGTTAACATTCCCATATGCAAGCAGATTCTCAAATATGAAAACCTGTAATATATGCACAGTATTAAAGAGCGACATGACGTCAAAACCTATGTGGATGACACGTTTGTGGATGGCAATGTGGTAGTACAATATTTCACTATTACTATGGTGATGCCTTTAAAAAACTAAAATAACCAACACTTTTTGCAAATTCAAAATGGACGCAATTTTTTTTATCAGATCCCATAATATTTGCCTGTTACTGTGTTTTAATGGGAGATGTCCTCGAGATTTCCGCTTATTAAAGTCAATATTTTAGAACCTATCTGGTGGGTTGTCAATAGTAAAATCATAATTAATGTGCATTGGGAAGGAAAAAAGGTGGTGGGGATGGAGGGGAGCGAAAAATGCTTTTAAACTTTTCTGAACTCAGGAGTGCGTGAACCGCGAAACTTTGAATACTTGACTAAGTATGGAAAGGCGGGTCGGACAACCAAATTCATCGTAGGTAGAGTCATGCTTGCGAGTTCAAGGAGTCTGGGGTCTAATTGTAGAGCACAAAATTTTTGGGTGCAAGATGTATACCCTGAACACAGGTTACTAGAGTTCGATAGCACCTATCCGCGAACCCGCGTTCATAAAATTGGCTAAGTATGCAAAGGAACAGTAGTTTGTCGGACTCATGATGTGAAGATATAGATGGATATGACGATTTGTCAATTAGCCACACCGGGAACCCATGAGCACAAAAACATGACAAAGTATAGAACCATAAACGCATAATAGAGGGTAAGAACAAAAGGGAAAAAACGAGAAAGTTTAGAAGAAATTGGCTAAGTATGCAAACGAACGACAGTTGGTCGGACTCACGATGTGAAGATATAGATGGATATGACGATTTGTCAATTCGCCACCCCAGGAAACCGCAACCACAGAAACATGAAAAAGTAAAGAAACATAAACAAATAATAGAGGGGAAGAACAAAAGGGAAAAACAAGAAAGTTTAGAAGAGGAAAAAGAAAGGGAGAGAATAACTTTATCGCTCACACAACAACACTTAGTCTCATAAATATGAATCCATAGAAAGACATTAACTATGGAAAAAAATTGTCATCTATGAAACATAGTTGGAGCTCGACAAACTCTGGTTCAAGTCAAAATAGATGTTGTTTATATCCACTGCAAAATTTTGCATATTATTTTATCTTAATAGTATTTTTTGGGGAGCCAACTGTAAAACCATGTTCCAATTTTTGATTTCCAAGTGGAGATGTCTTTGTGAAGAAACAAGTACGAAGGGGATTAATTGCATTTGCAGGGCCTCAACTCTGCAAAGTTGAATCAAACAACAATAAGCATCACCTAGCAAACCAACGAGCAAGCATCAACTAGTCAACTAGGAATGTCGGTGAAGAACAATATTGTTGAAATTTACTGCAGACAAGATTGTATAAAAAAATTGGAGGAATATATTGTAGCACGCCCTGGTAGGTAAACATGCATATTTTTGGGGGAGCCAACTGTAAAACCATGCTCCAATTTATGGTTTCCAAGTGGAGATGTGTTTGTGATGAAACAAGTACGAAGAGGCTTAATTGCAGCTATAGGGCCTCAAATCTGCAAATTTGAATCAAACAACAATAAGCAGCATCCAACGAACCAACAATTAAGCATCAACTAGTCAACCGGGAATGCTAGTGAAGAACAATATTGTCGAAATTTACTGCAGACAAGATTGTATTAAAAAATCGAAGAAATATATTGTAACACGCCCTGGCAGGTAAACATGCAAGACTGTAAGGATCGTGCAAAGGCCTCCCACTATGCAAACATTTAAGGACGCTACAGTTTTGCACGACTGGTATTCTGCATCCGCATTTGGAACACCTTCATAACACCCACCGACATAAAAAAAAGGAAATCGAATTTTCTCTTTGCATATGAACATGTTCTAGAAGAGGATTTCGACGCAAGCATCTCCAACATTTAAAATTTTCACTTGCAAACTGGAAATAGAAAACAACAAAGAATGAACACGAACGTAAATCTAGCAATGAAACCCACCCGTAAATGGGGAACAACAACGACAACAATAGGAAAACAAGAAACCAGTCAACAAGAAATGAGAAAGTAGAAACCAGTGAACCAGGAACACCACCAAAGAACAATATCGGCCATATTCACTGTAGACAACATTGCAGAAGAAAAAATAAAGGATGAAAATGTATTGCAACAAGCCTGTCAAGCAATGCAAGAATGCAACTGCAAAAAATGAAACCAACCAGTGAATGGAGAAGGACACAAGCATAACACCTAGCCCAAAAACTATAAGAACATATCCAACTGCAAATGTAGGACCCCAACCTTGCAAAGTTGAAGCAAACAACAACAAGCAACAAATAACAACCCAGTGAAGAAGCACCAAAAGGCCCAACTACAGCTGCAGAACCTCAACCCTACAAAGTTGAATCAAACAACAATAAGCAACATCCATCGAACCAAGAAGCAAGCACCAACCAACCGAACAAGAATGTCGGTGAAGAACGATATTGGCCAAATTCACTACACCCAAGATTGTATCAAAAAATTCGGAGAAAAATGTATTGTAACACATCCGTTAACCATACATTTCAGGCCATGAGACTTGTTAGGTAAACATTCAAAGTTGTCAGGACCGTCCAAAGGTCTTCCACTGTGCAAGCAATTAAGAAAGGTGTGGTTTTCACAGTTGGTATTTTTCAATATTGGGAGCAATCAAAATCCTCTTGCAGTGCATCTTTGTATGTGATTACTACGACCAGAGAATCAAGAATGTAATGATTTCTTTGTCTTGTTCCTGATCGCCAATGTTGGACACAGAACCTACCTCCATCACAACCACAATGACGTATAGGAAAAGGAAATCGGATTTTCTCCTCACATACAATGATGTTCTGCAAGAGGATTTCGACCTAGGCATCCCCTAGTAGTCAAATTTCCCACTTGCAAACTGCAAATAGCAAGTGAAGCTAAACATGACACCCAAACTCGCCTGTCAATGGGGAACGAAAAAAGGCTAGTTCCAATCGCGGTTGCAGAATCCCAAGCGTGCAAACTGCAACAAGACCAATAGGCAAACAAGAACAACAACAACAAGCAAATAAGGAATCAGTGAACAAGCAAGAAGCAAGCATGAACCAGTGAACCAACAATGCCACTGAAGAACAATATTGCCCATATTCACTACAGAGAACATTTCATATAAAAAAAAACCGGAAGAAAATATATTGTAACAAGCCTGTTAAGTAAGCATTTAAGGCTGTGGGGCATGTTAGGTAAACATTTAAGTCTGTCAGGACTGCTCTATAAACATTCAAGAAAGAATGCAGTGTGATAGGTCTGTTACGTACGAAAAAAAATTTATTGTATTATTTTATAACAATAAAAAAAATTAGTAACAATAGTTCGAACAATAGAGGCTGTGTAAAAAAGAAAATTTATTCAAAGGACAAATTAATATGAAGTCAACTAATAAAAAACCGACTCTTTATCTTCAAAACTTTGGATATCCAAACATTTCAAGAAAAAAATAAAAACTCAGAAAGACCATATATGATCAAAAACTTTGGATATGCTAACATATCAAACATTGAGAATAGAGATGCTGGAAATAAGACCTCCAATCTGTTATCCAATCAAATCATGACATATATGGTATTTTTTATTATATAAAAATCAATGTTTTTAGTTCCCTAGTTCCAACAATAGATACTATGCAAATATTTTTAGTCAAAGGAGAAACTAATATGAAGTCAATGAATTATCGATCGCTATAGTCCGTCTATGCCTTCGACAGGGACTAATAAATAATTATGTTAGCTTAAGCTATAGATTCTATTCTTCTATATTAATGAAAATACTTCTACAAAAAACATAAAGAAACATAAAGGAAAGGAAAACCATACTCTTAAATAAGAAATTATGTTGGCTTAAGCTATAGATTGTATTCTTCTATATTGATGAAGATACTTCTACGGAAAACACAAACACTTGCATAATTGAAATGTTCTTTCATAAATCAGATTCTATAGGAATTACACGTAATTGGTTTCTCTAGCCTACTAAAGACTATAAAAGAAATTGATTAATCTATATAATTCTAATGAATACAAACTAAAATAGAAATAAAAGAAAACAATCTAAAATTACACAACACATGTTCTTCTACAACGGATCTTGCCTCTATAGGACAAGGTGTCAGGGCATACTACAACAACAGTAAACTAAATAAACAACTTAATTATCCATGCAAACACATATAACTCAAAGAACTGAAATTGTATTACAAAACAAATATTTATCGAGATTGCATTCTATCTCAAAATATCAATCTAGATTGTATTCTATCTCAAAATATCAAAATGTCTTTTCCATAATATCCATTCTCTCCTACTCAGAGGAAAATGTCTCCTTTTATACATGCTTGTCTTCAACAAACTAATAAAGAAAAATTAGTACAAACATGCTTGAGAATCAGATATTCTCAAGATGTTGAAAAAGAGTACTGAAATCAAATTAAAAATGAGTAACTAAGTGATGGCATATAACCAAGAAGATATGAAGATCTTGTTCTACACATTGCATATGCAATAACGTTGTTGTAACTATATAACTTCTCTAGAAGGAAGAGTTAAATGCATGGTTATGTGGTGATTTATACCTTCTGCAACAACCTGCARAATCATATAGAAATGTTTATGTTTTCAACCATATCACATTACTTCCATAGATCCATAACACATTCATCCATATGAGTTTTTGTTTCCTAAACTGATCTAAAACACGTGGACCTGTACCAAATGAATCTACATCAATCTCCCAACTAATTTATTATAAAAACAGAAGTACACTACTACTAATATTTAACAAAAATAAGAGGAAATACTAAGTTATGTAAATGGAAAAGTACCTTGAACCAAATTTCTGACTTTAAACAATAGAAGGATAAATATAAGGAATGGGATCTATACAAAAGGATTATAAACGAAGAAAAGGGTGTCGAAAGTTTGCCAAACCAAGACTCGTCATCTCCCCCTTGCACACGCTCGTAAAACCCTGTACTCTACATCCAGGTATCAAAATCAAATTGGATAGGTTGGAAGGATTCATACTGAATTTTGCTCCAATTGTAAGGAGGATGGCCTTGCTCTTCCATAGCATAGTACCCAACCCTTCTATCAATGTCATCCCAAAATATTACCTCTTCCTGCTGATCAGAAGAACACTATAGAATTGGAAAGTGAAACCTCAACCCTATA
The DNA here is from genome assembly GCA_032191745.1 of Picea mariana. Taxonomy (NCBI): domain Eukaryota; kingdom Viridiplantae; phylum Streptophyta; class Pinopsida; order Pinales; family Pinaceae; genus Picea; species Picea mariana. Next base: position 31,333 of record JASDQU010014021.1, on the reverse strand, counting down.
TAATGTATTCCATGTCTTTTCAAACAACCAATATATATCTAAGATTGATCTAAAGCAATACCAAATCTAGAATAAGACAATAGTTCTCATCTTTTATGTTTAAAAGATAATGCTTCCCACCTTTTCTGGAAGCAAAGTAGGTCTTCTAGACTTTTCTGTGCTATCAGAAATAGTCATTCACCGAGTTTTACAAATAGAAGAAATAAAATGAGGTTGTCAAAGCAAAATTTCTTTTTCTAATATAATCATGGAGGGAACATGATGCTCCCTTCTCACCCATACACTATCATTCAACTCAGTGTACTCAAAATGAGACAATGCATTGGTCCACTAAATTTGATGAGTTATAGACATAGAAAAATCCCTTAGCTGTATGTCCCCCACATAGGGGTTAGGGTCCCATTTGTATTGAGTACATAACAAAACTGTGTTGATATAAATCACATAATAAATTTTGATTTTCTCCATCACAATTAGAATATGATTGTAAAAAGCACTCAGGAGCTAGGACATTGCATGATCTATCAACAACCAAGTTATGAACAGAACAGGGGATGAGGTAGAGATTATACAAGTCAGCCAGGATGTGGAAATGACATATAAGGTGTGGCCATTATGGTTGGTGATCCTTGCCCCCCAAACTGGAATATAATAACACCCTCAGAAGAAAATGGGTGTAATCATGAACTCAATAAAGCTCAAGGTAAAATTCCAAAGACAATCCATAGAATTCCAATGGTTCTGGAAAAAAATAGAGTAATATCGTACATGTACTTACCCTTGAAGCTGGTGAATAATGAGTAAAAATGAAGTTCAAACATCTAGAGCAGTGCAACAATGTTGTTGATAAAGGTCCAGTGGATATCCAAAATATGCAAGCCCAAATTACCTCTGAGATGATAAAAATATGACTTCCAACACTCTTTCCTTGATCAAATATTTCCATAGAAAATTATTCATGGTAGATGTGAGACTATGGTACCCATAGCAAGGATCTCATGTAATAGAAAGAGTGATCTGTAGAATTAAAGATCAATGTTGGCACAATATCTGTAGCATCCAAAGGACTTCTGATATATATGAAAAAGGTTGCAGCGTTCATATATTAGATTGTTCGATTTGTAGCAAGTCTATTGGATCAGTAGTAGGTCTATTGGATCAATAGCATCAAGAAATGTGAGCAGAACAAGATCTGCAGCTGGAAAAAAAATCATAAGCCTAAAAAATCTTAACACACAACAAATGTTCCTTCATTTTTTAAACAAAACCTTGTCTATCAACAAGTTTATTTTCAAGCAAGATTTGTCCAACTACACCCAAAGGGTTTTCTTAGCTAGACTTTAATTAAACCCAAGAATGCCAACCAGAGATTAGTTTTCAAGCATTCCAAGAATGCCAACCAGAGACTAGTTTTCAAGCATTCCAAGGTCTGATGACACTTGATATAGGTTTTCTACATCATATTTTTCTTCTCATTTTTTAAAATATGAAATAAGTAGGATAACTAGGTAGCTCAATGCTGTAAGCGATCAAAGTTACTTTATTGTTTGGGTTAGGAGTGGGTTGAGCAGGAAGTTACAGAGGCCTTTGTGAATGATTTTTCAAGGCCAACTAGAGCTATTTTTTTGGTGGAAATTGTTGGGCTAGCTGTTGGGGCATGTTTCCAAATGTTAAACTTTTAAAACCCAATAAAAGATTTAGTGTGCCAATAATTTTTCTACCCAGATTTAATTTTAACTCATAAAATCTGAAAATTATGCACATAAAATACAACGAAGTTCTAACACATTTGCAGAGTATAAAATGAAACCAAACACATAAACATTTAACATTGTTTTTACCCTGGACACCCTAGTGTCGGGAAAACTAGAAAAGAGGGGATTTTTATTGGCTTAGGAAAATATTACAATAAAAAATTTACAAAGAAATATTATAACCCATAAATCTGTTTCTTCTTCTCAGTATGGTCCAAGAAAATATTACAATAAAAAATTTACGAAGAAATATTGCAACCCATAAATATGTTTCTTCTTCTCAGTATGGTCCAGCCAAAACAGTGTTGTACGACCCAGTAAACTTGCCCCTCTATGGACCAACAAACTCTGCCTCCCTCTATTGTTGTTGTATGACCTAACTCGACCTCTCCTGGCTGCTGTTGTGCAGCTTGGAACTCAACCTCTCCATTTCTACTGGTATGGTCTGGTGTACGACCCTCTCTCTATTGTACATCCCAACCAAGTTCAACATCTCTCCCAGCTTCCAACTAGCCCTCTTCCTCAGCCAAATCACCCTCTTTCTCTTTTTCTCAAGTGTATTTCCTCTACCCCTCACCTCAACACTTTATATTTTCACTTTCACTCTATTTCCCCCTTTGAGAAATTTCTAAAAGAGTCTAGAAAGATCACTTAAATAAATGTTAGTTTCCTAAGTTAGAAACTTAGGAAATTTGAGTTATAAAACCAATAATAATTAAATGAATAATTATTATGCATTTCCTAAGTTAGACTTGGGATAAAATAAAAATGTTGATATGGGTATTAATTAGTTGGTATTCTAAATGCTTGGACACAAGGCCTATGTAGGGACACCTTCCAAAGCTACAAATTTAACACTCCTTCTTAGCGAGGAAGGTGTTCTACACCACACCCAACTTGTCCCTGAAGAAGATAAACTTGTCTTTCATCAAGGCCTTTGTGAGGATGTCTGCAACTTGCTCACATGTAGGTACATAATGTATCTTTAATGTCCCTTTATGAACATAGTTCCTAATGAAATGAAATATGATCTCAATAAGTTTGGATCTATCATGGAACACTAGATTTTCAAAGAGATTGATGTAACTTTGATTATCACAGTGTATGACCGTCGCCTCCGACTCTCGACCAAACAATCCCATGAGCACTTTTTGAAGATAAATGGCCTCACATGTTGTTAAGTTGGATTCCATGTACCCTGCCTCTATAGAGCTCAATTCTAGTGACCTTTGTTTCCTGTTGAACCAAGACACAACTACTGATACCAAGATAAAACAACACCCTAAAGTGATTTTCCTATCAACTGTGTTTCCTTCCTAGTCTGCATATGTATAGCCCATCACCTTCACTCCATCTCATTGGACATAGCTCATTCCATACTCCACGGTGCCACACAGATAACACAACACATGTTTCTCTTCCACCAAGTGAACTCTCCTCGTCTAAACCATAAACTAACTTAGAGTGTTAACAACAAAACAAATGTCTGGCCTAGTATTGACCATATATATGAGAGATCCAATAAACTTTCTTTATTAGTTAGGGTCCACTGCCTATGATATGGAAGCATCAATCTTCTTCCAGTTGGTCACCATCGGTGTCCACATAGGCATGTAGTATTACATCCCAAACCTCTTCATAATCTCCACTACATAATTTCTTTGTCCTAGGAAAGTCTGACCATCTTTCTGCCATACCTCCAACCCCAGAAAGTCATGCATCTACCCCAAATACTTCATTTCTTACTCCAAAAAAATGTCCCTCTTGCATTCAACTATGAGATTTTCTAAACCTATGAGAAACATGTCATCTACATACAACACAAGAATGAGTGTCTCACATCCAACAATGATGTAGTAGAGTTTTGAGTCAGCCTCACTCTTGGGGAAGCCCATTCCTTGAAAGTAGCTATCTATCCTCGAGTGTTAAATTTAGAGCTGCTATTATGTTCTTTTCAATTTACTAGATAATAATAACATAAGCATGATCACTGAGAGAAACAAAAATCACAAGGTACACAACATTTTATCCTGGAAAACCCTCACGGGGGAGAAAACCCAACAAAAAATTCCTTAATATATATTGCCAATACAATGCCAAGATAAAAGACTAAACACTAGAGAATATCCAAGAATGAGCAATGCGCCTCTTTCTCCTTCTTCTGGCAACTGCAACTTCATTCAAACTTGCGCACTAGATGAGGGACTTGAGTGAGTGAGTAAATGAGGTGCTAGCCTCTCTTATTTATACTAGTTGAGGAGCGCCAGGGTTGTGTATTTTCATCAAGCAGGGCCGACTTCTCCAGCTAGTGGCTAAAACCACTTTAATTAGCCCTAGGGGTTGACTTCTCAATTAACATCATTTAATTAAGGTTTGACCAATCCACAAAAAGGGGATTTGGTCATACATAAGTCTCGACATGATCAATCCATAAAAGGGGATTGATATACATGATAATAACTCAATTATAATTAGAATATTCTTTGTAGTTACAATATTTCAACACTCCCCCTTAACAAGAAGGGTATTCTACAACATCATCAGGAGATAGAGAGAGGGCAACATCATCATCATCATCTAGATCATTGACTGGCATATCTATAAATCATTGAAATTTTTTCTCATCATCAATATCATCATCATTAACAACATGGAGCTGGAATAACATCATCATCATCGTTCACAACATGGAGTTGGAATATGAAACATCAACATCGGTTAGTATAAAACTATAGTAACAACATCAACAACACTAGGATGATACATCATCATCAACACACGAGGATGATACAACAACAACATCATCAACAACACAAGGCTGGAGAAACAACATCATCAATAGCGCGAGGCTGGAGCAACAACATCACCAACAACAGGAGGTTGGAGCAACAACATCATCATCATATAACAACAAAATGAGGTAGGTGTAACAATAACATTGTGTAGTACTCTGACAGTCCCTAGTGATCTACCCAGAAATCATAAGATTCCCTAAGATATAAAATCCTAATAGAGCTACCACGTGGTACTTTGAAAAACCGTCTTTACCAGACCTTACCTTTAGGATCTGCCCAGGAATCAAAACATTCCCTAGGATATAAAATCCTAACAGAGCTACCACTACTGACCATAAATGTCATATACATGCACAGGTACTCTAACAGACCATCCTTATCGGACCTTTGGGATCTGTCCAGGGATGATTATTCCCCTAGGATATAAAATCCTAACTGAGCTATCCGTTGTTTGTTCAGGATACCATAGTATCATCAACATCACTCCCCCTTTCGAGGGAGGTCCTTACCAAGCTTGTCTCGAAAGTATTCAAACTTTACATGAGACAGAGGCTTAGTCAACACATTTACAACCTGCTCATTTGTGCCAACATATTGGAGATTTACAACTCCCCTCTGTACCATATCACGAATGTAGTGATACCAGATTTCTATCTGCTTCGACTTATCAACAACTTCTGAAGCCATATGGCTTCACAACTGGCAGAACATACTGCAATGTATTCCGCTTCTGTCGTGCTGAGAGCAATATTGGATTGCTTCCTACTCTTCCATGAAGTCATGGTTGACCCAAAACTGAAACAACATCCTGAAGTGCTATTTCTATTAGAAACACTTCCAGCCCAATCTGAATCAGTATAACCAACCAGTCTGAAGTCATGATCTCCATTATAACAGAGACCAAAGTCCAACGTACCCTTAAGGTATCTCATCACATGTTTTGTAGCAACAAAGTGAACACGTTTTGGCTCTACCGGATACTGACTCAAGGTGTTCAAAACAAAACATATATCTAGCCTGGTATTCATTAGATACATCAACGATCCAATGATCTGTTTGTACAACATAACATCGACCAATTCTGATGAAGTATCAACCAGGAGATTCAACTTTGTTTCCATGTGAGTGTTCATGGCTTTACATTCCAGCATATCAAACCTATTTAGTATTACAATTGCATACTTCCCTTGGTTAAGGAAGATCTTCTCAAGGCTCTGCCAAACTTCAAGACCTAAGAAATAATGCATTAGGCCTAGGTCTTTCATCTCAAATTCTGCAGCGAGCTTCTTCTTACAATCATTGATGAGATTTTCTTCTCCAGTTAAGAATAAGTCATCCACATACAACAACAATATAACTGGATCATCATTCATAACCTTGAAGTAAAGGTTAGAATCAAATTTACTTTTGGTAAATCCCAAACTCGTCATGAAATTGCCAATTCTTCCATACCAAGCTCTAGGAGCTTGCTTCAACCCGTACAGAGCCTTCTTCAACTTGCAGACCTGAGTCTTTCTATCTTCAACTTCAAACCCTTGAGGTTGTTCTATATACACTTCTTGTTCAATAACACCATTTAGAAAGGTCGTTTTCACATTCATATGGTGTAACTTCCACTTCGTCTTGGATGCAAGAGCTATGATGGTTCTGATAGAAATGTATCTGGCTATAGGAGCAAATGTCTCTTCATAATCAATGCCTTCCTTTTGAGAAAATCCACAAACTACAAACCTTGCTTTATGTTTTTAAATACTTCCATCTGCGGCATAGTTTATCTTGTATAACCATTTGGAAGATACCACATTGTTGTTCTTCAGTTTGGGAACTATTTCCCATACATCATTCTTTATAATGGATTGGTATTTTTCTGTCATGGGATCTACCCATTATTTCTTCTGAATGGATTCTTCAAAGCAAGTTGGATACTTTTCTATGAGATCACACATCAAATCCATGTAACTGGAGAATGGCTTAGGTTCTTTATTTGTCTCATGGTTCCTTCTCAGGCACCATACTTCTCTCCATCTTGAATAAGTTCCCTTTCCCAAGATGGATTTCTCTTGTGAGAGATCACCATTTGGGGAGGCCTTTGAGATTTTGTCATATCATGATCTATTGGAATCTCATCATCAGCGGTATCTGTAACTTCCCTCACTAATTCTGCAACTCTGGGAGCTACAGGCTCTTCTTCATATACTTCTTCAAGATGACATCTCCTTGATTTATTGAGTGTTGCATCTTCATCAAAGGTTACATCTCTGTTTATCTCAATATGATGGTAACCTGGTATGTAAATTTTGAAGGCCTTAAAGACCTCACAATATCCAACAAATATTCCCTTCTTTCCTGAAGGGTCCATCTTATTTCTCCTTCCTTTCAGAATGTGTACAAACATTGGACAACCAAATATCTTGAGATGGCTTACTTCTGGCTTCTTTTCGGAGAACATTTCTTTGGGGTTTTTGAATCCAAGTGCATTATGGGATAATCTATTTTGGACATACACTGTTGTTCTTGCTGCTTCATCCCATAAGTGCATTGGAAGATCCTGATCATGGATCATAGTCTTCACTACTTCCACTATAGTTCTATTATTTCTTTTTGCTACACCATTTTGTTGAGGATTATAGGGAGTGGTGAGCTCCCTCTTAATCCCAGAATCTCTGCAAAATCTTACAAATTATTTTGAGGTGTATTCTCCTCCATTATCTGACCTGAGTATCTTGATTTTTCTTTTAGAGAGATTCTCTATCAAGGCTTTGAATTCCTTGAATTTTCCAAACGCTTCATCTTTTGATTTCAATAAATAAACCCAAGTCTTGCGAGAATAATAATCAATAAATGACACATAGTATACATACCCACTAAGAAAGGTTGATGGAATTGAGCCACATACATCTGAGTGGATGATCTCCAAGATTCCTTCTTCTTTACTTTCGCTCTTCAGGAAAGGATTCTTTATGTTCTTTCCTTGTGCACATCCCTTCCACACATCTTCATGATCNCTATAAATACCTTGGTTACATATGGTAAGGCTTTGTAGTTGATGTGAGATAGTATTCTATGCCAAATTTCACATGGACTCTTAGTGGAGTGAGTCAAGGCTACATCCGAGTGACGTTTTAATTTATACAGGCCACCTTCTTCTGTTCCAATAAAAATTGTATCTTCTATGGTTTTTCCTGTAGGCCACATAAGGACTTCTCCATCTATGAATGCAACCCTAAAACCTTTCTTATCTAAAGTTGAGATAGAAAGAAAATTCTTTTTCAAACCTGGTACATAGAGAACATCCTTCATTTTCATTGGGGTCCCTGAATCAAGTTTGTAGGTGGATTCTCCCACTACTTTGATAGGGTACTGGTAATCATCTCCGAGTGTAACTTTCTAGAGAAAGTTATTTTCTATAAGGCTAGAGAGAATGTCTCTCTAACTTGTCATGTGCTTAGAGGAAACACTGTCTATGAGCCAAGTATTATCTCTAGGTGACACAAATCTTGAGAGGGAAGAGAATAAAACATAGTCTTCAATCTTTTCTTTAACCATCTTTGTGGGTGGCTCATCATCTTCAACTACATGGGAATGGTGTATTTTTTATTTCTCTTATAGCTAGACAATACTTAGCAATATGTCCCATCTTATCACAATGATAATATTCATAAGAGGAGAAATCTTTTTCTCTTCTTTGACCTTTTTGAAACTTCTGGAATCTCCTTGGAGGGTGAGATTCTTTATGGAAATGGGTGAATCTCTTTGGGGAGTAAAATTACTTATGTAGATGGGTCTCCTTTTGGAAGTGAGACCTTTTATTTCCTCCTTTAGCATGAGTATCTAGGGCTTGATATTCATCCCTTAGTAGTATTGCTTCTTGATTAGCTACTCCTACTTCTTCTTGAACACATTCTTCCCAAAGACTGTCAAATTGGAGTTTCTCCTTTCTTGCACAAATATCTTGGATGAAGGCATACCAAGGTCTTGTGAGACCATTAAGACATGCCATTAGTAGTTCATATTCATTTAGGTTGTCTCCAATTTTTTCTAGTTGTTCCTTGAATTGAGAAACCCTAGAGAAATAGTCATGAAAGGTTTATGCTTTCTGCATCTTTGTATTCTTGAGTCGGGTTCTTAGATTCATCTTCTGGTTGATATTTCTTCCTACATACATTATGGTTATTGAATCAAACGTTTATTTTGGATAATTCTTAGAATACACTTGAGGGATCAAGTGGTCTTTAATAGAATCTGCAATGATTCTTTTGTCCCTAACCATATTCTTCTGGTACTTTTCTTTGGCTGCATCTTCTGTGGGTTCTAATACATTTTCCTTTATGAATTTTTCAAGGTCATTCTCTTAAAGAATGAGTGCAATTTTTTACTTCTAGACATGAAATTTTTCCATGCCTTCTAACTTGTCAACAAGCTTAGTGCTTGCAAACATCTTGACTTGGAGCTGAGAAAATGACCAAAAATTTAAAGTGCTCAAAAATTGAATCTGAACTTACCAAGAGGTGCGCTGGGTTGAGTCAAGTAGGCTAGTGCAGTCTGTTTTCAGAAAATCCAAATTCCCCCCCTTGAAATTGGACTTGCGCAAATTTGGACTGGTACTTCTGGTACTAGTTTTGGTTTCCTGGTTTTCTGGTATGAGTGAAAACTAGGTTTTCACTTTCTGGAGGTTCTGGCCACTGAAAAGGTGTGCTCAAGTTGTCAATGAGTTTTCTAGGCTAGGGCACACTTCCCTAGATGGTTTTTAGGCTGAAATTCCCTTCCAAAAAAAATCCCTAATTTTCTTGTACGCCAACAATGACATTTTTGGTTACCCAATGAAAGGTTCTCTATTCAGTCAAGCTCGGATGCCATGTTAAATTTAGAGTTTCTATTAAGTTATTTTCAATTTACTAGACAATAATAGCATAAGCAGGATCACTGAGAGAAACACAATCACAAGGTACACAACATTTTATCATGGGAAACCCTCATGGGGGAGAAAACCCAACAAAAACCTCCTTAATATAGATTGCCAATAGAATGCCAAGATAAAAGACCAAACACTAGAGAATATCCAAGACTAAGAAATGCACCTCTCTCTTCTCCTTCTTCTAACTACAAGCTCTCTTATTTATACTAGCTAAGGAGCACTAGAGTTGTGTCTTTTCATCAAGCAGGGTCAACTTCTCCAACTAGTGGCTAACACCATTTTAATTATCCCTAGGGGCCGACTTCTCAATTATCAACATTTGAATGGGGTTTGACCAATTCACAAAAGGGGATTTGGTCATACATAAGTCCTAACATGATCAATCCACAAAATGGGATTGATCTACATGATAATAACTCAATTATAATTAGAATATTCTTTGCAGTTACAATATTTCAACATCGAGTACCACTCCCTAGGAGACTGCTTGAGCCCATACAAGGCCCTCTTCAATATGCACACGTGGGAATCACTCCCTTGCACCTCAAAACCCTTTGGCTGCTCAATGTACACCTCTTCCTCAATGATTCCATTAAGGAAGGCCATCTTCGCGTCCATCTAGTAGATCCTCCACCCCATCTCAGCTGCAATAGATATCAAGACCCTAATCGAAGTGTACCTATCTACTAGGTAAGACGTCTCATCGTAGTCAACTATCTCTTTATGAGAGAACCCCTTAGCCACAAACCTGGATTTGAACTTCCCCACACTGACATCCACAGCGTGCTTGATCTTGTATATCCACTTCGAGCCTGTAACTAATTTCCCTTATGGTAATGAAACAAAAAATGTGTTCGCAACATCAACTTTAAAAGAACCAATAGGATTCAAAATGATGATGTCAACCACAAGGATAAATAATTTTGGAGGGAAAGAAAGAAAAATATTTTTTTTTAATGGTATTTTTGACTTATCTCCTTATAGGTCTACTCAAATTTCAAGTGTAGGCACTCTTTGGATGCATAATTAAATTTCGCATCCAACAAGTACCCACTCTGCATACTTTCGATAGACCCACGGTGAGATAAACTGAAAATCCAAGAAACACATTTGGTTCATGTATTTCCAGTTTATCTCATTGTGAGTCTATCAACAGTATGTGAAGTGGATACTCGTTGGATGTGGAATTTAATTATGCAGCCAACGAGTGTCTACACTTGAAATTTGAGTAAACCTCTTAGGAGATAAATTGAAAATACATTAGAAAAGGTAGTTATCTTTATTTCCCTTTGAAAATTCATCTCTTTTTTTTTAACTGTTATTTTATTATTTTCCTTAGGAGGCCCATTTTAGACGTCAAAATTTCTCTAATGTAAACTTCATTGCATTAATTTTTAGCTTGCAATGTATCCAACTGAAAATTGAGGGGGCTGAGAATATCATTCTTGAAATTGTCCAATAGATTTCCAGTTTCAACTCGAGTAGTTCCTCTCCAAGATGATTTCATAATTATGGAAAGAATATATCTAGGAAATTTGATATGTTTTTCATTACCTCATGAATTTTTCTTTCATAACTCACAATTTTCCTCATAATACAACTAAGAAACATCCCCTGCTCCCATTAAATTCAAAAAGTCAATACACTCATCTTGAATCTCTCTTAAGAGAATAATTAGAAGAGTCTTTAGATCCATCCTACATTGTTTTGACCTTTGCATATTATAATGGAATCTCTCAACATAATATTCTTGACCTTCATATTCTTTATGAGTCATCTTGAAAATCTTCTCTCTACATGTCTGGATTTGCAGTAGTCTTGATACATTTTTAGATAATCTTGTCTCATTTCTTTCCATGTTCAAATGGTATTTCCACCCAACTCCATGAACCAACGAAGTGTTGCATCCTTGATGGTGGCAGGAAATAATTCTAGTTTTTGTGTATATGAATAATGATTATAGCTTCAACATAGCACATCAAATTAAAAATGAAAGTGTCTAGATCTTCACTAGAAAATCCATGAAAATTTGGTAGAGTAGAAGGTGGAATATTTTTCATTTGCACCATTCCTCTAGAATTTTGAATTGGAAATTCAAAAGTCATAGGGTCTTATTAATTTGAGGCTTCTCCCTCTTCCCTTTTGGCCATAGTGTTTAGAGGATTAATATTCAAAATGCTTGGGCCTTTTTGTACTAAAGATTATTTATAAGGTTTATATTATGCAAAGTATTCTGGTTCTTGAATTGGATTCTCTTGAAATTCTAATACTTCCTGGCCACTGAGTTATTATGTTCTCATAGTTTCTGTATTGGAAATTATAAGTCCAACATCAATTGTAGATCTGTCTTCCAAATTATTTTTTACATGATTAGATTTAGAAACTTCTTCCTTGAGAACCAGTTGAGGTCCAATCTTTATTCTTGAGTTTCCTCCTCTTACTAATTTCACTGTCAATGTGTTAGTAACTTGAGTTGTTATTACTACACCATGGAATCATACTTTGAAGTCTCTAATTCGATTCATGCATCTATATGTCCTAATTTTAAATCTATAACACTACGTATGAGATCCTATTGAGAGGGTAGTCAATAGTTCCTTTTGCCAATCCTCGTACCATGTGTTTTTTTCCTAAATTGTTATAAAGAATTTTTAGGCCTTTGGCATCTCCTCAGCAACAACACCAAACATGTCAAGTGAAATAATCACCCTTCTAATAACAATGGTAGTGATTAATTTACTTGTACATTTATTTTGTCAACCCAGTGATCTAAGTTCTTGTGAGATGCCTTGCACTGAAAATGCAAGCTTTAGAAATTACTTTATTGTTGATGCCTATTATGCTCCTATTAATAGAAAGGAAAGGAAAACCATAATCTTAAATAAGAAATTGCATTGGCTTAATCTACAAATTATATTCCTACTATATTGATGAAAATAATTCTACAGAAAACAAACGCACTTGCATAATTGAAATGTTCTCTCGTAAATTAGATTCTACATGAATTACAAGTAATTGATTTGACTAGTCTACCAAAGATTGTAAAAGAAATTTATTAAGTTGTATAATTCAAATGAACACACACACTAAAACAAAAATAAAAGAAAACAATCTATAAATACACAACACATGTTCTTCTAGACTGGGCCCTACCTCCAAAAAACAGGGTGTTTGGACGTACTATAGCGACAGTAAACTAAACCAACAACTTAATTATCCATGTAAACATGTATATATAACTTAGAGAATTGAACTCATATTGAAAAACAAAGTTCGTCTATGTTGTATTCTATCTCAATATCAAAATTTCTTTTCCATAATCATTCTCTTACTTAGAGGTGAATATCTCCTTTTATACATGCCTTTCTTCAACAAACCAATAAACCAAAATTAATAAAAATGTATTTGAGAATAAGAGATTCTCAAGCCATTTAAAAAAATCACTGGAATCAAATTAAGAATGAGTAACTAAGTGTTGGCATATATCCAAGAAGATAGGCAGATCCCATTCTAGATATTGCATGTGTAATAACACTATTATAATTGTATAACCACTCTCAGACGAAGAGAAAAATGCATGGTTATGTGGCAATTGATACAATGCACAACAACCTACAAAATCTATATAAGTGTTTATGTTTTCATTTCTTCCATAGATGTATAACATGTTTGTCTATATGGGTTGTAGCTACCCATACTGATTTGAAGCACATGGACCTATAGCAATCTCCCAACTAATTTATTATAAATAAAAAAATACACTAGTAATTCTAATATTTAATAGAAAATCAGAGGAAACACCAAGGTATACAAACAAAAAAGTATCTTGAGCCAAATTCATGATTATAAGAAATAAAAGAACAAATATAAGGATTAAGGTTTAGGCAAAAGGCTTGTAAACGAAGGACAAAAGGTGTTAAAAGTTTGCCAAAACCAAGATTCATTAGTTTCATAACATCCATGGGGAGGGTTGGGGTGATATACTATTTGACAACATATCCTATGGGAGCATGATCAATAACTATGGAACTAGATTCAATGAAATCCCTAACAGTGATAAGATATGATCTTATTTGAGAGGGAACAACGATAGTGCCAAGGGAGATGGAACATGAGGGTGCATGGATGGAGCAGTTAGGACCCTATGGGAAGTCAATAGGGGAACTTGTATGGAGGTTATCACTAAGACTAATGAAAGAAGTGATCACCTCAAAGAATTCATCATCTTCTAGGATGAATGTGGTCGAGGAAACATAGTTCCTTTGTGAATGGGAGAAGAAATAGATGCATTTTTCCTTAAGTGTGAATGAATCTACCTAGCCTCTAAGATAAAGTGGTGAGGAGGTGGTTCTAGAGACATGGGTGCACATTTGATAGGATTGGATGTTGCACAATTAATGGAGGTGGACATATAGTGCATGGACTCAACGTGAGTGATAGAAGATGAAATTGTGTCATGTGAAGCATGTGAGGGGGGGGTCACAATAAGAGAGTTAATCAATGGAAATGACGCATCCCTCATGCAAGAATATCAGGACCCAAAAGAGTGAAGACACAAAAAAATTCATGGATTAGATGCAAACATGTCCAAAGAGGATATTGCAATCCACTAGACCAGTCATGAAAGCAACATCGACCGCAACAATCTTACCGCCTAACTCAATGGGGAGATTAGGTAGGATCCCAAAGTGGGGATATAATCTATCATAAAAGGAACATAACTCAGTTGTTGATGGAATGAGAATGGGAGAGCCTAGGTGTTATCAAGATGAGAAGAACACAATACACTAGGAGGGTCCATCATCTACAATACATCGATGAACCATAAAGGTTTTAATAATGACCCTTATTTGAAATAAGGTAGAAAATGGAAGACGTGATTGGATATGCTAGTCACAATCAAAGGTGATAGTTTGTGATGGATGTGGGTAAGCACTTCCATTTTATTTACAAGGAGAAGGTATAGTGAACATTGTGGCACTAGAGGTGGAAGGGGTTCCTCCAAGTCTATATCATTGTGTCTCAATTGTGAAGTAGATATGGTGGGAGGGGGTGTTACCCCCATGAGGGATAACCTCCAAGGTTAAGGAATATGGAACCTAACCTGGAAAAATAATGGATTCATGGTGAGGAAGGTGGCACTTCGAAGTAATAGAATGAGTACCACCAAGTTTACGAAATTCTAAATTAACTACTTGGACTAGATCTGGGGTGAAATCAGGGCACTAATGGAGCGAGTGACCATAGAAATCACAAAGAGGGGAAGGTTGATTAGTCCAAGTATGAAAAATTTGTTTCTTCTTGCTAAGACTATATTTATAGAAAGGATTGCAAATTCCCCTAGCATTACTATCATTTCCCCCATGTCATGGGTGTTTATAGTATGTGGTATTCTTCTTACTCCCCTTGAGTGGTGAATGGCCATAACAACTCTATAGGAGGCCAGTTTTGGATAAATGGGGAAGAATAGGATGAAACCACATTATCATGTGGGAGAATATAATGTGTTTCCATATGCCATTTATGAGGACCTTTTCAAGATGGGGATTTGGGGGTCGTGCCCATGAAAAAAACAAAATAAGATAAATAAAAAATAAAAAATTGTTATGCAATCAAAATCCATGTTTCCAAGGAAAAAAATTTCTCGAGTCATGAACAATGTGGTTTTCAAGCGTGTTTTAATATATTACAATGTAGAGCTTTGATGTAAGGTTATCATGCGATGTGTCGAAAAGAAAAAGCACAATCCTGACTCTAGTGATATGTCATTAAAATTGTAATTGGGTTTTCCAAAAGCTCTCAATGGATGGGTCATGAATCCACCAAACATGTCCAGTGAAAGTAATAAAGAGTTAGTTATAGTGAAGGGAATTGGAGGCATGTCCCAATGTTCAACACTATCTACCTCATGTACAAATGTAACCCATGAATGCTACCTAAGTAGAAATCCTAAATTTTGGACACTAAGCTACCTTTTACAAGTGAGAAAAAGGAACTCTTAGCCTCCAATAGTCAAGGGTTTTGGTAAAAAAAGAGTTGGGTGGATCATTGAGACTGACATAAAGAACTTGACCTCAACATATGACCCTACACAGTATCTCCTTGTCTTTTTTTTTTCACACTCAATATAAAAGGATTTTAAGAACCTTAGGAAAGCAACTATGCTTTAGATGAGAAACGACTATAGAGAGGTATTTGGATGCTTACCCCCACATTCCTAACTTAGAATATAAATTAATTCGTGAACTCAAATGAAAGAATTAAATCAAATATATGATTACATTGGTTATATGTAAGGGGATAACATTGACATCATGGACTAGTGAATGTGATTAATGATATGAGGAATGAAGTATTTTAGACTTCTCACTCTTTCTGATTCACCAAAATAACTTTATGGGAATAGGTTAAAGAGCATACTTACATTAAAGAATATTTTTTAGGTCCTTCATGTGTGTGTTTCAAGTGGTGAAAAACAACGTTAAATTGAAGTAAACATTGCAAAAATAAAAATTGAGAAATTTGGTGAAGACAAATATTTGAACACTTGGGGTTCTTACTCTGTCTAATTAATTTTCTAAGTATTATGAATTTTGCAAATGAAAAACCAAAATTTAAATGACAATATAATAAAATAGTTATTTCACTCTATCACATTTTTTTTATTCACCAACATCACTTGTGAATGCAAGACAAAGAGAATAATGTAGACGAGATATCTTTTAAGTCCCTTGTTTGTGTGAATTGTGATAACATAAATAAAAAAATATAGGGGTGAATTCTAACTTTGAAAATGTTAATTAATCATGAATTTGTCAACAAGGAAATATTTGTAAGTAATGAGTGATTTAACCACAAGAGTTCTTTTCCCACCTAGCTATTTCTTCTTTAAATGAGTTTAAGCAATGTGATTTGAACAAACCAACAATTGAAATGGAAAGGTATGACTCAAATTGCAATGAAAAACATTAAGTCATCCACGTGAAAAACACTTGGAATTATAATTTCTTCCACTTAGCCACTAAGTGATTTAATTACTAGACACAAGAAATGAGATGCAATATCAAAGATACAACACCCTATAATTTTTGAAAAAATAGAAACTTACACCTACGCTTCCTAAACCAATGGCCTAAATGCAAAAAATGGATGGGGACAAACTCACGCGATCTAATATAGAAATTGCCTCACAAACTACATGCAAGAAGAATTAAAATGACTATGTATGGTACAACTGACACACAATCAAGCCATGAGGTTCATGCAATTATCAAAGGCTCTACCACGTGAATTTTGTGAAATAGAGATAAACATGCATGTGAAACATCAAGATTTCAAAAAATAATATTTCTTGAAATCCTACCTCTACTGGTAGGTGTTGAGTGAAACTAAAAACCTGCGAATGAACCTGCAAGTCACCAAAAATCACAATTTGATTAAAACAACCTAAGAAGTAATTTTAGATGATCTAAACCCAAAGTGGAGTTGTCAATCTAAGGTTGGGGTTTTGTTGTATTGGTGAGAAAAAATCCTTGATTTAGCGATGTTGTAAGCTAAACAACGAACAATTGTTAGTTGTGGGACAAGCATGAGAGTATTATAACATCACATGAGAGTATCATAACATAAAACAAACAAAAAGAAAACATGTATGCAATTATATTACAAATTTAACCACAATAATGTTATTTAAAACATAAAAATTGGAGGGAGAAAACATTACTCATAGGTTAGTCTAATGGAAAAGATTGAAATATCTGATATCACTTAATGAGAATGAATGGGTTTAGGTTGGCTCCAATGTTGTCCTTGGGATGGGTCATTTTCCTTCTTGAAAGCTCTCTCTAACTAAAGTGAATGAAGATATATTAGTTCTTTGAGGAAAAAAAAATCAATCATGAGGGAAATGAATTGTAGAAATGAGAGAGATTATTGGTCTCCATGATCATTCTATTGAACTTATGCTTATACTTAGAGGGGGGGTGAATTAGTATAAGATATTTTTTTACTTTATATAACCATTCATCAATCATTCATTAGTTGAGAAACAATAATCACATATAAACTCAAATCACAATGCACAAAGTTTAACATGGAAACCCAATCAAGAGAAAACCATAAAACTTATCTTAATAAATTCATGTAGGTACCAACCTATTGTTACAATATTTGCAAGCACCAACCTATTGGAGACACCAATCTCCTCAGCTGAGCACCAAATCAATAATACTTGTTGCAGACATCAATCCCCTTAGCTCAGCACCAACTCAACAACATTTGTAGGCACCAATATCTTCAGTTGAGCACCAAATCAACAAGATATTGTGTAGGCACCAACCCATGATCTTCATACACATAGTACTTATGACTTCACCTGCATACTACATACATAGCTTCAAACCCTAGTCACATTTAGCTTCCATGCCCTAGCGAGAATCATAACATCATTCCCAGAATATGATCCCATAATGCAACATCAAAACCTCAAAACAATTCACTTTATGACATTACATACCTTCAGTCATTCATAGCACACCTTAAGTACAAGAAAAACCCCAAGAAAATCCCTTAGACTTCTCTTGCACACCTTTAGATCCAAAAAAATACACCCCATCTCCTTTAACTCACCTCAAATATCTTCTGCGTACCTTAGAATTGATCTCTTGCTTGAATGAACTTCAAATGCACACATCTATCCTCTATTTATAGTATTTATGTCCTCACTTTTAGGGATGACCTGTAAAGACTGGCTGGGCCAACCTAAATGTTTTGGTTGGGTTGTCTGACTTAAAAAATCATATCTCCTCATTCCTAGGGAGTTAGAGGGGATTCCATATACCGTTGGAAAGGTATTGGAATAATATTTTCAACCATATAACCTATGCTACCATTTGATATAGGTATATAGGGTAAACATTCCTTCAAAGATAAGGTATATAAATCGAGCATCAAAAATCCAAAAACAATATTTCCAGCAATCCTCATCTTGCAATCTTTATCTTGGACATATGTTGTCTCCCCCTATATTTGACATCAATGAAAAAAATATTTCCAACACATTCCTCCAACACAACCTTGCAATTATTCTCTTCTTTAAAATTCTACCTCGTGGATTTAATTATAAGAAAAATTGGAGCTCCAATGATTAACTAGTACCAATGCAAATTATCATCATTCAAATGGGATCCCAAATTCTTAATAGAGACCCTTGGGAGGCCAAATTACTCAATATTAATGAGATGCGAGCTTGAATTTTCCTCATACAACACCCTAGAGTCACTTGAGCCAAGGATATTGTTCATTAATGCATTGTGGAGATAGTTGTTTTCCACTTTAGCAAGTTCACACGGGTATTGAAGGATTTCATGTGCAACTTACACAATTAAATGAAATGCTAGTCGCACTATGTTGAGTCCTCAACACATCCTATTTTTTTTGCAAATTTTGGACACCTCTTTTTCATTTAGTTTCTTTGCTTATCCTAAAAAATATTTTTTGGCTTTCAAGTGTAGATGTTTTTATAAGAGTGTTGGGGTACATGCTCAACTACATATTTAGTGACATACTCAATTTTTCCATTTTTCCTACCTTTAATTAGAAGGACTATTATTTATAGCATGTCTATTTATAGCATGTCTATTTATAACATGTCTATTTATAACATGTCTATTTATAGCAGGTCTATTTTTAGTCATTGGATTCTTATATGTAATACCATGGAAAAATACCATGGGTTTCCAAAACCATGGGCTCATAAACCACCATTAAGAAAAGTCCTATTTTTTAGCCACCATTAGGAAAAATCCTATTTTTTAGGGGATGAGCACTTCATTCCTTAATTTTAGGAGATAATTCCTATTTCATGGCTAGAGAGTGCACTTGAGTGAGAATATTAGCCTCCTAAGGAAGTGTGCATTAGCCATCTTAAAATTGGAGTTAACTTATTTCACTCATTTAGCGATTTTTTATATTTAGGAAATTCTCTCTCAATTAGGACTTTAGTTCCATTCTTGGACTCTAGTCTTATTCTCAAAGAGTTTTTCTATTATGGAATGCATGTTGATTTCATGTAGATTTCTATTAAGCCCTAACATTGGCTCATTACCCCTTAATTGGGGCATATTACATTAGTAATGTTATTTT
>JASDQU010014020.1:191279-206219 GCA_032191745.1 Picea mariana | reverse complement strand
GCAATTTACTATTTTTAGCAGGTTTTAACTTCCAAGGCCATTTTGAGGGCCTAAATGAAGGTTTTTTGAGATCGAGGTTCTCAATGATAGCCAAAGGAATAATTGAGCCCCCAAAATGAATCTCCTCGATGATACCTTTCCAACGACCTATCACACGCCTAAAACGGAGATCGTATGCAAAAGTTACGACCCCGGGAAGTTGATGTCCTAACTTACCCAAACGGGGCCCACATGACTTTTGGCACTTCATCTCCTAGGGTTAGGTTTTTGGATGTCTATGAATTTTGGCATTCTCGTCTATTGTAAAAAGGCCTCTAGAGCCTCATTGTAATCATCTTCTCACGGATGCGAGTAGCAACCACATCTCTTCTCAGAGATAAGCTATCAGCGCCCTAGCTAGTTTATTTCCATTCTGTCTATAAGCATATTTCAGTCATTTGTTATTAATGAAATGAAGTCTTATTTCTGCTGCATCTCTGCGTTTATGTGTATTTCTGTATTTCATTGTGTTCCTACATAATTCCGGATCAATGGTGCCTCACTTACACACTCTCACACTCACTCATCTATTATGCATATCTTGAAGACAGTTGCAGTTGCAGGAGGAAGGAGAAGAGAGGCACATGCTCAGTCTTGGTTTATTCTTGGTGTTTTGGTCTTAGTCTTGGAATTGTATTGGAAATATATTATTGAGGAATTTTTTGTTGGTCTTTCTCCCCCATGAGGGTTT
The DNA here is from genome assembly GCA_032191745.1 of Picea mariana. Taxonomy (NCBI): domain Eukaryota; kingdom Viridiplantae; phylum Streptophyta; class Pinopsida; order Pinales; family Pinaceae; genus Picea; species Picea mariana. Next base: position 205,489 of record JASDQU010014020.1, on the reverse strand, counting down.
CCCAAGATAAAATGTTGTGTACCTTGTGATTATGTTTCTTTCAGTGATCCTCTTTATGTTTTTGTTTTGGAAATGCATTGAATGCTCATGTAATTTGGAAAGAATCTAATAACAACAATAAAAAAATTAACATGGTATTAGAGCTTGACTGAATAGAGCACCTTTTACTGGGTATCTAAAAACGTCATTGTTGTCGTACAAGGAAATTAGGGATTTTTACTGAAGAATAATTTTTGACCAAAAACTATCTTGGGAAGTGTGCCTTGCTCTAGCACATCTTTTGGAAGCTTGAGAGAACTTTTCCAGTGGCCAGATTCTCTGAAAATTCAAACCCTAGTTTTGGTTGGTACTAGAAAATCATAAAATCATAACCAGTATCAGAAGTACCACTCTAGAATTGCGTAGGTCAAGTTTCAAGGGGTAAAACTTGGAAATTTTTGAAACAATCAGCTCCAACAAACTCGCCTCAACCCAACGCATCTAGTCCTTGGATCAAAATTCAAAAAATTGAAGTTTGAGAAATTAGACTTTCCTCATAAAACCTTAAGTTGCAGTTGCAGTACCAGTTCCTTCGTGCCAGTTTATTTGCACCAGTTGCAACGCCTTTGAAGTTTTTAAAGGTTTTTTATTTATTATCGTTGTTGTCGGATGGTGCCACTACCTACCGATATTGTCAGAGGTATGTACTTACATATGTTTAAACTGTTAGTTTTAAAGGGTATTTACAGAAGAAAGGATATTTTATCTAAATAACAATCATAAATCCAAAAGGATCTCAGATCCAACACATTCATAGGAATAATGCACCCCAGGTTCAACTATTTTGATATGCATTTAGTTTTTATGACCATCATACTAACCATTGGTCAAAATTAAAGTCAAGGTATTAGATTGATTAAAGTTGAGATTATAGAGTTTATTCTCTAGTTACTTAGATTTATGTCAAGAAAGCATATTATATCAGTACATAGGACAGGTTGAAGAGAATATTTGTCATCTTGAGCGAAGGAGACTAGGAAGAAAAGCAACAAGACTCATTCTTGAGAACAAGACTCTAGGTTCTAGGTTTGATTGATTAAGTTGATAAGATTCAAATTTGCACATGTCAAATTTGATAACTACCTCATTACAAGTAAACACTATAGTTGAGATAACAATCTTTAAAAAAATTTATACTTGGTAGTATGTGAGCATTATTGAGATAAATGCTTATTGTAATCACTTACCAGATATAACTAACATCTCCTCTAGGAGAAACTTCTTGTTTTGGTTCTAGGTTACCATGGAGGAATGATTGATCACAACACTAGAAAAGTGTTTCTCTCATTCCTTATTATTGTATTTCTTAATTTTTACCCTTGTTTCAGGCAGGTCACAAGTGATAGCTCTAAAGGATCTGTTGTGACGATTGTTCTCACTATTGTTTTATTATTATAATAAAGAGTATTATTCTTGTTTGTTGTTTCTCCCTTATTGTTCTTGTTCCAGGAAGGTCATAGATGATAACCCTGAGGAAGCTATAGTAATGGTTGCAGGAGGCAACGTATTAGATGAGACATGGAGCAAACTATCCAAGTTGTATACCTGACCGTATACATCCATGTACCAAAGAATATGAAGAAGAAGCTACTTTTGAGATACAAAGTATCTCATGTGGAGTTTGATTGTAAGGAGCAGAAGGGTCCAAAGATGACCGAACTTTAGAATAGAACTCATAGTAGACTTGGTCAATGGATAATGAAGTCACCTTGACAAGAAGCATAATTCATTTGAAGTATGACTCAACTTTTCATATTGAGACTTGGTATTCAACACCAAGTATATCCTGCAGAGACTATTAAGTCTTTGTAGAATCAGAAGAAATCAAGAATCAGAGTGAGTCTGATCTCAGAGAAGATCAGATGGGAAAAGGAGACATCATACAGGACTGGAAGATAGATGTCATGATTTGAGAAGACAAGATTGTAGCTTCAGAGACCTACAGGAGACATGAAATCTCCTGAGAAGATTCCCTTGCTTCAATGACTGAGGAGGAAACCAGTCAGAAGGGCTGGGATATAGATTTTTCCTTGATACCAGAAGGGAAGTCAATGGTGACTTCCAAGATTGATCTAACATATCAAGCATGTTGAAGATAATAGTATAAAGATGTACAAATCCTTATTTGTGTCTAGAGGATTCTCCTAGCAAGAGGGATAAGACTATGATGAGACACTTGCTCCAGTAATCAAAGAAATAGTTCCAGTATTCGTGAAGACAAATAGAACAACCATGATTATGATATAGTATGATATTTAGGGGGATTGTCCCTATGATCTAGGTGGATATTGGTGGCCACCCACCTATTCCAACTAGCTCCTCTTGACAGTTTTCATTTTAGTACGTTCTTCTGTAATTGTGGGTTCTACACTTTCAGGGTTGTTAGAAGCCCTACACATCTTCCATATGGATACTATTGGCTTCCCACCTAATCCAACTGGTTTATTTTGTATGTTTTCATGTCAGCACATCTTGATGTACTTCCAAGGCCGTTTTTGGGGCCCTAAACTATGTTTTTTTAGCTCTCCATAGTCAAAATGTAGACGTAGTAAGAGTTTGATGGCGTAGGGTGTAGTTATCTAAAAGACCTTTCCAACAGGCTATAACGCGCCTAAAATGGAGGTCATATGCAAAATTTACGACCCTGAGAAGTTGAGGTACCAACTTACCCATAGGTGCCCACATAAATTTTGATGTTTCATCTCCTAGGGTTAGGTTTTTGGATGTCTAGGGTTTTGGAATTCATGAGTAATATTAATAAGGCCTCTGGAGCCTCATTGTAATCATTCTGCTTAGATGAATGCATGTAGTAGCCACATCTCTTCACAGAGATAGCTACCACCATTCGAGCAAGTGTTTCAGTTCTGGAGATTTACAGTTTCATCCTATTTCATTTATTGAATAGAAGACATTGTTCACTGGATATCTATGTTGTTCTTCATATCTCTGTGTTTATTGCATTTAGTCTGTTAATCAGTTTGTTCCGCTCCTAAATCCAGATCAGTGGTATCAGATAGGCCCGCTCTTCATTTATTTTTCTTCGTGCATGTCCCCGAGAAGATCTGGGTACAAGAAGTTGGGACTCGAACCAATCGAGTCGTTACAAGATCGGTTGCATTTGATCATAATACATCAAACCACCACCAGTAGAATCTTTCCGTCAAAGCCTCGAGACCTTTGCATTTGTTTCAATCGGGCTCAAAAATTACATTCAATAGTCTATTGTCTACACTACTTTGCCAACCAACCTGGCTTACATTGAAAAGATGAAATATATATAAAGAGTTGCGCCCCTTGGATTGCCATGCTCCAAACTACTATTCCTAGAATTTTGGTTTTGGTTATTCCCTGCCAGATGATCTTTCGAATAGGACTTACTAAGAATAAGAACCCAACTACACCCAATCATGTCATAATCGACGTCTTTATCATGATCTTCGGTCATCAACAATATTCAATCATTAGGAGATGATGCGTCGGATTTTCTCCTTTGAATGGTCACCCGAATGATCGAGCACTCTGTCAGAATTCTTCCACCCACTGTAACGGGCTTTGATTGTTGTTGCGCGATCACTGGTCGTAGTATGCATATGGAAATTTGGCATGGAGGATGGCTATGGATTGTCACTCGTGCTATCCAGATGTCGATGACAGTCAAGGGAATACACATCTCCTTCAAAACCATTGTGTTCCACCTACACTTGTCCTTCTCGACATGTGGGTTTACAACATCTCCACGACGTATATCCACTGCGCGGATACCCGTCAAATTTCTTGCTTCTCGGTAGGAGACATGACACAAGGGGAGAGGAATTTCATGCCATGTTCAAAAAGACAAAAAATGGGGTCAGGTCAATTATGTTTCTGGCCTCACCTGCAGTCTTGATACTCTAATCGTTTTCCTAAGAGACCAATTTCACCTTTTCAGATTCTTCACCTGTCTTCGCAAGACTGTGTTCCTTTTCAGCTTCGTTTGAGCACTAGCAAGAGTCGCGCACACATTTTCCATGGCCAATCCACAATCTTTGAAGTGCTTTGTGATTTTCTCCTCTAACATCCTATGTTCCTCGTGCAGCTGAATGATCATGTCTTGCGCCTCTCTGAGTTGTTTCTTGAGCCAATTCACATTCCCTTCTCAAGACCTTTGCATTTGTTTCAATCGGGTTCGAAAATTACATTCAATAGTCTATTGTTTGCACTACTTTGCCAACCAACCTGGCTTACATTGAAAAGATGCAATATATAGAAAGAGTTGCACCCCTTGGATTGCCATGCTCCAAACTACTACTCCTAGAATTATGGTTTTGGTTATTCCCTGCCAGATGATCTTTCGAATAGGACTTACTAAGAATAGGAACCCAACTACACCCAATCATGTCATAATCGACGTCTTTATCATGATCTTCGGTCATCAACAATATTCAATCATTAGGAGATGATGCGTCAGGGTTTCTCCTTTGAATGGTCACCTGAACGATCGAGCACTCTGTCAAAATTATTCCACCCACTGTAACAGGCTTTGATTGTTGTTGCGCGATCACTGGCCGTAGTATGCATATGGCGAGTTGGCATGGAGGATGGTTGTGGATTGTCACTTGTGCTATCTAGATGGCGATGACAGTCAGGGGAATACGCATCTCCTTCAAAACCATTGTGCTCCACCTACACTTGTCCTTCTCGACATGTGGGTTTACAACATCTGCGTGATGTATATCCACCGCGCAGATACCTGTCAAATTCCTTGCTTCTTGGTAGGAGACATGACATGAGGGGAGAGGAATTTCATGCCATGTTCAAAAAGAAAAAAAATGGGGTCAGGTCAATTATGTTTCTGGCCTCACCTACAATCTTGATACTCTAATCGTTTTCCTAAGAGACCAGTTTCGCCTTTTCAGATTCTTCACCTGTCTTCGTAAGACTGTGTTCCTTTTCAGCTTCATTTGAGCACTGGTAAGAGTCGCGCGTACATTTTCCATGGTCGATCCACATTCTTTGAAGTGCTTCATGATTCTCTCCTCTGACATCCTATGTTCCTCGTGCAACTGAATGATCACGTCGTGCGCCTCTCTGAGTTGTTTCTTAAGCCAATTCACATTCCAATCTCAACTCTGTGACGTTGTTGTTTCGACAACCCTTTCCGCTAACTGCTTTTTCAATTCTTTATTCTCTTGGTACAACTCAAAAATAGTGAACTGTGCTTTCTCTCGCTGTTGTGACGACTCTCGAACCTCCATGATTTCAGTGCCTAACCTTCTCCATCTTTCAGATATTTCTCAGCTTGAACCCTGGATAGGTTCTAGCTGAAAAACACGCATGAGTAACTTCTCAACAACGGATTGGGCACGCAGTTCATTTGGAGCTTGAGTCTCCTCGGGCTTCTTGATCAGCCTTGGCCTACCTCTTTTCTGGGGTACTGGATGTTGGGGTGACAAACCTTCTACTATCTTCCCTTTTCCTACAACCCCCTCTACTCCTACCTCCGCGCTGTGAGATGTTGTTTCCCCCGTGGGTAGAGGGGGATCTCCTTTGGGGTCCCTGGGGATGTCATCCGAAAACAAAAATGAGTCCCATTCCTTGCCCAACCATCTTAATTCCTTGACTAACAACAACTTGATTAATGAGATATGGACTAAGTTCTTCTTCGACTGGTTCGCTTCGGCTTGGACGTTGTCCACCATTCCTCCTAGACTTTGGTGCAAGAAGAAAGGTAAGTTCAAAGTCCTCTTCCCTGTGAAATGCATCAACATCCTGATGTGATGTGGGTATATTCTTTCAAACCTTCTTTCATGGGTGAAATACTTTCTAATCACCTTCAGGAATTTTTGAAAAGGCTCCCGTAGATACCGACTCAGAACACTCACTCTGATTTTCCCGTTTAGGAATTTTGGTTTGATGAATTATTCATAGAATAGTATGTCTAAAGGCATGCCCTTAGACCACCTTTCACTACATGGAGGGATCTCCGTCGCGACTGACATATTTTCCTCCGTCACCCGGAATGTGATTCCTTCATTGACCGCGCAGAACCCATTAAATTTGAGAGCGAATTGTTAAGCCAATTTAGCGTTGTATCCTTGGATTTTCTCGCAATAGTGCCTACATATGACTTGTTCGAAAGATGCCCTAACATTTGGATCTTTGTTTTAAAGTTTAAGCTATTATTAGGTTTCTTTTCAATTTACTAGATAACCATAACATAGATAGGATCACTGAGAAAAACACAATCACAAGATACACATCATTTATCTTGGGAAACCCTCAAGGGGAGGAAAACCCAACAAAACTTATTTAATATAAATTCAATAACCAAGTACAGTACCAAAATAAATCTCTCTCTAGGAGAGATAAACTACCATGATGCTAGACCATAAAATAATCAAAGAACCATATCCAATCTAATGCCAATACAATAAACCAAACACTAGAGAATATCCTCTCCCAAGCAATGTACTTCTCTCTCTTCCTTCTTCCGGCAACTGGTAACTGCAGCTTCCTTCAATACTTGCGCACTAGATGAATGAGCTGATTGAGTGAACAAATGAGGCATTGGCTTCCTTTATTTATACAAATTGACAAGTGTTGAAAGGAGGTGTCTCTTCACTGGTAGGGACGACTTCTCTTTCTGGGTAGATAGAACCACTTTAATTTTCTTGGGGGCCAACTTCTTAATTTGCATATTACATTTAGGATTTGACCAATCCACAAAAGGGGATAACAATATTCTTTGCAGTTACACAATATTTCAACACGCCCTCTTAACAAGAAGGATATTCTTATCTTTTGACAGGTCACTAGATTTCATCATCAACTGAACAATATCATTTGGGTAATATCATCCACTGGATAATCATCATCAACTGGACAACAACATCAACTGGATAACATCATCAGCTGGGTAACAACATCCACTGAATAACATCATCAACTAGGCAACATAATCAACTGGGCAACATCATCAATTGGGTAACATCATCAACTAGGCATCATCATCAATTGGGTAACAACATCAATTGGATAACAGGAGGCATCAATATAATCCACTTGGCCATCTGGCATCATGATCATTGACTGGTTCTCCATGAATACATATTAAAGAAGTTTTGTTCTCTTTATCTTCGCGCAAAATATACTCCTTCTTTCTTTCATCTTCACACAGAAGATACTCTTTCCTTCTTTAATCTTCACACAGAAGATACTCTTTCTTATCTTCACATAGAAGATATATTATCTTCACACAAAAGATATTCTATGAGTTTTTCCATTCCTTTTATGTTCTCCCTTCTCTTGTACTCATCTATCTCACACATCCACTGGGGAGGACTACTATCATAACTTCACTCCCAGTCATTCCACATGAACTAGAGAAGCTAAGATGCTAGCCTAGGAAAGACTAGACTCCCTTTCCATGATCCACGTAGGATCACGACACAAACCTCGAGATCCAACTAACCATTCCACATGGTCAAGGTTTGTGTTCCAGGCTACTCAATCCTTGGCAAGAGGAGAGTATATGCCTGCTGCCCCTTGGAGAAACATCCACACTCCTCTCTACGAGGGTGGTCACACCCTTCTCTACGAGGGTATTCTAGCATGTCCCTAGAGTATCCAAAACTCAACACTTGGATAGAGGCCAACCTTGGCAAATTTCTCATTCCCCTTCTCTACAAAGGTCTCTTCCTTCTCTACGAATATATCTTCTCTTTCTCCTTCTCTACGAAGGTCTAGCTATGGGATTTGAAAAAAATCTCTTGTGGTCCAAAATCTTTCCATTGTATAATACCATGCTACCCATCTGTTGGGCACCATCCATCTACTGGATAACTTTTATCTTGATCAAAATATCTCATTACTCATCCACTAAGTAAATTGTTCCATGGACCACTACTTTCCTAATTGCACCAAATCATGATTCTCCATTTTGAACTCGAAGACATAGCTCCCTCTTGTACCAAACTAAGAGCTTCTTTAACTGTGTAACATCTGATAATCATCATCCTTGAAGTTCTCTTATGTAATATCTTGGGTGCCTTCTTGAGTTCAAACATTTCTTTCTTTCTGACTTCATACTGGATCAACCTTCTTCCTCTACATCTATAAGAACGGTACTGGAGCAACCTATAGTTACCTGCATCTCATCAACTATATCTGATTATCCATCTTTCTCTTCATCTTGAACATTTCTGTTCTGCATCTTTAGGAGCCTCCTGCTCCTATATAAATACTGGATAATGTCTGGTCTTTACTAACTGTCACCATATCATAAGTCCTCATGTTGTCTAACTTCTGCAAGTCAAGGCATAATTTCTTTCTTCTTAGACATGTAAACTTACTTACAGTATGCTTTCTGAGATATGTCACTTAGCTAATCAGTCAATAACAATAAGAAGTAATCAAATAAAACTATATCATGACTTCTATATTTTCTTAAGAAAAAATTGTTCAACCATGTACACATCTGAAACCCTAATCACGAATAAGACTTTTAAACTCTTTTTCACTCTAGCTATGAAATTACCAATTTTTCCCTTACTATCATAGCTAAACACATACCTTTGTCACACTCATGAGTGATCATACCTGAAATAAATATTTTATCTCTTTCTTTATCCTCTTCTTTGATACTTCCTTCATAATATGCATAGACACTGAAATAAAATGAGGTTAATTAACATTCTCACAAAAATCTAACTTGTAATGATAAAGTATTAAAGTAAACAAGATACTAAAAATAAACATGAATACTTATCTTTAGTTTTTGTGTGGGGAGGCTCCTCAGACTCCACCATTTGCTATCTTTCTTCATATCAACTATCTTCAACTTAAAGTACATAATCCTCAATTTCTACTAAAGCTTTCTTTGAGGGAGGAGATTCTTCTTCCTCTGCCACATGTGCTTGATGCTTTCTTTTCCCTTTTTTTTGAGGACAGTCATAGGAAAAGTGTCCCAACTTTTGACAGTTGTAGTCTGATCTTTGAAACATCTTTCTTCTTATCTGGAACTCTTATAGAGTTAGATTCTTTATTGTTCTTCCTAAAGGAACTTCGTCTATTCTTTTGGATTGTAAGAGCTTTCTCTTCGTCAACAATTAATCTCTTTTATTGGTCTACAAGTCTAGATTCTTCAAGTGTGCAATCTTCCCATAACTTATCGAACTTGGGCAACTTGTTTCTTGCACACACTCCTTGTACAAAAGGAATCCAAAATGTTGGAAACCCATTTAGGGTTGTGGTTACAAGATCTTTGTCACTAGTAACATCTCCAATAGCTGCAAGCTGGTCTCTAATCTGAGAAACTCTCATAAGATAGGATGAGACAGATTTTGAGTTTTCCATTTTCATATTACGAAGTTGATTTCTTAAGGCAAGATTTCGGCTAATGTCTTTGATTTCATATAACCTCCTGAGTGATTCATACATTTCCCTTGCTGTCTGTAGTTCATATATATGAGGGATCAAGTGATCCTTTACTGAATCTGACACGATTCTGTTTGCTTTTTTTTCATTCTTCTTATGCTTGGTCTTTTTCTCTTCTTCTTTTGGTTTTGGTACACCCACGGTAACATGTTCTAGGAGATCATTCTCATCTAGAATCATCTGCAAGCTATGCTTCCAAGATCCGAAGTTTCCAGATCCTTTGAGCATGTCTTCTACCCTCATACTGGTAGCCATTATTTCTTGCAGTAGAAACCCTAGCCCTCCGAGCTATAGAAATAATAGAAAAATCAAATTTCTTGGATCTGAAAATTGAACTCACCAAAAGATGCGCTGGACTGAGGTGAGTATGTTGGTATAGCCAATTTCTAAACATTCCAATTTTTGACCCTTGAAACTGGACCTGGGAAATTCTGGACTGCAGCTTTCCGGTTCTCTGGTACTTCTGGTCTTCTAGTAATTTTGTTTTTTTGGTGCTTCTGGTTTTTTGGTACTTCTAGTACCGGTGAAAACTAGGGTTTCACTTTCTAGGAGTTTTATCCACTGAAAATGTGCGCTGAAGATGCCAAATAGTTCCTTGGGATAGGGTGCACTTTTCTAGATGACTTTTGGACTGAAATTCCTCATCAATAAAAGCCCTAATTTTCTTGTACGACAACAGTGACATTTTTATTTATCTGGTGAAAGATGCTCTCTTTAGCTTAGCTTTGATACCATGTTAAATTTTAAGCTATTATTAGGTTTCTTTTCAATTACTAGATAACCATAGCATAGATAGGATCACTGAGAGAAACACAATCACAAGATACACAACATTTATCCTGGGAAACCCTCAAGGGGAAGAAAACCCAACAAAACTTCTTTAATATAGATTCAATAACCAAGTACAGTACCAGAATAACTCTCTTTATGAGAGACAAACTACCATGATGCTAGACCAGAAAATAATCAAAGAACCATAGCCAATCTAATGCCAAGACAATAAACCAAACACTAGAGAATATCCTCTCCCAAGCAATGTGCCTCTCTCTCTTCCTTCTTCCAACAATTGGTAACTGCAGCTTCCTTCAATACTTGCGCACTAGATGAGTGAGTTGAGTGAGTGAACAAATGAGGCGTTGACTTCCTTTATTTATACAAACTGGCAAGTGCTGAAAGGAGGTGTCTCTTCACTGGCAGGGCCGACTTCTCTTTCTAGGTAGTTAGAACCACTTTAATTTGCCTGGCGTCCGACTTCTTAATTTGCATGTTACATTTAGGATTTGACCAATCCACGATAGGGGATAAGAATATTCTTTGCAGTTACACAATATTTCAACACTTCGTTGATTAACGCCAAGTCTTGAGGCTTGGGCCTCACAGCTCTGCCACTTCGTGCCTTCTTCCTTATGTTTTGGGATGTTGTCATGATGCAAACATGTATTTGTTTCGTGCATGTGATAATGAAAGATGACACCCTCTTTGCGTGGAAAATGGAGAATGATATTCCTTCTAGAGATCTATTGGAGGAGCAGTGGTGGACGTTTTGCGCGACAAGCAAAAATAACTCTAGGATTTTACTACACGGATGCCAGGCGCTATGAAGACTTTAGGTGCAGTAACAGGCCGATGTTGTGATAATGATAACGGTAGGCTCGTCGCAGAAAGGGAACGCGACAGAAAATTCGGGAATGGCAAGGAAAAACTCTGAGGAAGAAAGGATGATTGTGGGAGGAACTATCGCCCGACATACCAGCTTGTGGAAAAATCCAACAGGCTTCAAACCATGACTAAAAACGGAGGCAACATGACAATATTGAATGACCAAGTTCACAACATAGTTGATGACGATTGACTTTCCCGCAGCGAAAATACCCAGGACTTGCAAGAAAAATCACAGAGTCTGCACAAACTCGGATGGTAAAGGAGAAGCACGCAGGGTGACTGGTATTTATAATTGAATGGGAAAAGGATGGAATCATGACAGGGGACGTTGAATCCATGGTGACGAGAAGTTTTGAAGTAGGCAGAAGATTTGCGTAGCACACTCGCACGACGAGTAAACTTCGAAGTGTGTAAAGTATAGATGATAAGAGCTGCAGTGTATACGTGATATGAGCGTCGTGATTTCCTAACCTTTCTGACTTCATAACGAGGTGTTGATGGTCGTTATATCTTCTAATGTGACCCTTACTCTAACAACTTGCCTCGACCTTTGGCACGTAAATTCCCTCTTTCTGTCAGGACTCGACCTTTTGGGAAAAGACCTTTACAATTCACACATGTTTAATTATGAAGCCCCTTCCTGACTCCAAGGTCCATTTCTGCCACTTGTTGACTTCGACCCATTCATTGCTCAGTACTTGACCTCACATGCTTCAACACATGAACTTGGACTCATATAGGACTAAATCTAACTGAAAAAATGACGGTGCTAACACAGATAACAAAAGAAGTGCTTCTTGGATATGTTTTAGTTTGAGCTTTGCCAGGATTTCATGGGCTAGCAGGAAACATAAGTTTGTTGCACTCAACACTGTAGAAACAGAGTATATTGTAGCTTGTGATACTTGTACGGAAGCAGTGTGGCTATGTAAGTTGGTTTTTGGGTTGTTTGATTAGGTGTTGGATTCAACCATGATATATTGTGATAATCTGAGCTGTGTGAAGCTTTCAGAGAACCCGATGTTCCATGACAGGTCGAAGCACCTCGAGATCAAGTATTATTTTCTCCGTGATAGAGTCCATAGGGGAGAAGTGGTTCTCTAGTATATCTCCAATAGATGAGCATATAACAGATATTTTGGTAAAGCCTCTGTCCAAGATGAAAAGTTTGCATACTTAAGGGACAAGATGGGACTCATGGAGATGACTTCCTTATTGGAAAAGGAAGTGATTACTCCCAGATTGGGAGGGAGAAATGATATGTTATTGATTTGTGGACAGTCTTTTTCCACTTTGGAAAATGGTCTAGGTTGGACAGTCACTTTCCAGTCCAAAAGGTGGTCCAAGATTTCTGACGGACAATCATTTTCCAATTCATAAAATGGTCTAGAGTGGATAGTCATTTTCGTAATGAAAATGGTCCGATAGATTGTTGATGTACCATAGACAATGATTCCCCTTGTGGCCACTGTGGGGGAATGGACTAGGATAATCATTTTCCTTGGTAGTCACTCTGAGTAGTGGTTAAGTAGAATGGTCTGCCACTTCAGGTAGTCATTATTTTGAAGTTCACAGTTGTGAGAAGTTTCGAAGAATGGTTTGATGTAGGAGGTTGGTGGAGGACAATCATTTCCATAGGAAATGGTCCAGATAGCCATTCCCCAGGGAAGACTCATTCTCTCCAGGTTGCACTATGATCAATGTTGGAAGAATGGCCCAATTAGGTTGAATGGTCCATTTTCAACAATCAGGGACAATCATTCCCTAGGGCAGACTCATTCTCTCCAGGTTGCACTATGATTAGTGCCGAAAGAATGGCCCAGTTAGGTGAATGGTCTAGGTTAAGAAATCAGGGACAATTATTCTTCTATGCTTGGGGAGAATAGTCCAGATAGCCCATGGATGATGTTTAAATTTTCGAGGGAAGATGCTCTTCCAGATATCATAGATGTGAGTGGAAGTGTGGTGCAGATGACTCAGTTCGTATCATGACATTGCTAATATAAGATTATATGATTGTTTTGGAGATTGTATGTATCTGGACAATAGTTGTATGCTATTGTGGTGGTTGTGCTCCACTAGTATTGGTTGTGTGTCACTAGTTAGTAGTTGTGTGCTACTAGGAGTGGTTGTGTACCACTAGACAATAGTTGTGTACTACTATGGATAGACACAGTTGTGTTCTATTGGATAGAATTGTTCTGATTGCATGGAGACTACCACTAGTGTTGGAGATGATTGCTAGCTAGATGGATAGTGAGATGATGCATAGGCATTGATCTACATCATGTGAGTACAACTTAGATATGGTGCATTGAAACCATGCTAGTACGACTTAGAGATGATGTAGATGGTACTCCACATCATGCTAGATATGATGTAAAGCATCGTGCTAGTATATATTAGATATGATGCAAAGCATCATGCTAGTACATCTTAGATATGATCATACAACTTAGAGATGATGTAGTGGAGAGGATGGTTCTTGGAGCCATTGAGGACATTCAACATCTATTGGGATAGTCATTCTTCTAGGACGTAGGTCCGGATTAGAAGAATGGTCCTTGTATCACTCTGTTGAGTGAGTGACTTATTCAACATCATGCTTGATTACTTATATGGAGTATGGCATCGAGAGATGATGCAATTGATGTTATTAGATGATAATGACAGTGGTGATGTTGCTTGTAAATTGATCTACGTGATCATGAGATAGCTTGTGTGGCTATGAAAATGCTACTTGTTAATACCTCCCTAGATATGAGGGAGTGTTGATATTATGGTAGCTACGGGAGGTATTAACCTCCATGTGTAACCTTTGGCTAGAATAGAATATTCCAGAAGCAAGAGAAATCCTAAACAGATGTGTAGAAACCCTAGAAGACATGTCAGCTCAGTAAAAGAATTAATATTAAAGTATTAAATTCTAAAAGGACAAGTTGTCCTAGATAAGTGACAAGAACCACTATAAATAAGAGATGATCTAGCTCATTTGTACACACACAATTCACACACTCTCTCAGTCAAGTTTGGCACAAGTTTGGAGCTGCAACTACAAGGATGGAAGGTGGATCTTCTGGGATGGTTCTTGGTCT
>JASDQU010014020.1:153120-168131 GCA_032191745.1 Picea mariana | reverse complement strand
CACTTGCTTTGATACCATGTTGAGATTCGCAAGTGTTAACAAGAGAGTCAAACAAAATGAAAACCAACCCAAATTATACTAAAGAAAGAGATAAACAACATTATGGCAGCAAAGAGAGGCACAACTTTAGAGAAAGAAATAAACCCTAGCACAAGTGCACTAGAGAGAGAAATCATCCAATCACAAAATCGATCAAACCAAGAACAAAAGACCTCAATGAATTATGGTTCCCCTAGGGTAAATCACTCGTATAAGATTGAATGAATAATCCAATGTGTAAAAACACAAATAAGAGTTGTGTATTTATACACATCTTAAAAGGTAGAGTGATTTCTCCAAGATGGGATATTGAGCCTACATGGAGTTAACTAGATTGGACTTAACCACACCAAGAAATATAATATAAACTTACAAATAATGTCAATAGTGGCCAAATGTGAAGATTACACCCTTAATTTGAATAGATGAAACCTATAAAAAGTGAACATGTTGGATACAAATCCAAGGGCTAAATGATTTTTTTTGATAATTTGTATTAAAATGAACTAGATCTTTAAAATGCATTTAATTCTTTAACAATTTCACAATTTCCCCTACTACATATCCTCTATATTCAACTCCTATAAGTGGGCATCGTGCGTGAATACATTCTACTCCATAACAATCATCTTTGAGCCAAATATCCTCGTAATGAAGAGTGTTAAACTTTCAGGAGGGTGATGGTGCTCTTTTGGGCGAGTTTGTGATAAGGCTTTGTTTGTATGTAGATGACCTTATTCTGATTGCTAAATATGCTCTTGGGTTGCAAGAACACTTAATTTCCCTTGATCACTTTTGTATTATAGTGGGGATGCAAGTCAATACTAGCAAGACGAAAGTGGTAGTTTTTTCTAGCAAAAGAAAACAAAATCATAATCAACATAAATTATACTTTGAAGGAAACACTCTTAAAGAAGTTACAGATTACAAATACCTTGGAATTGACTTCAACAAAAATCTAAGTTGGGAAGGTTGCAGAAAGAAAAGAACTTTGGGAGGTTGGAAAGTGTTCTATGATTTCCTAAATAGGTGCAAAGAGGCGGAGCTATGGGATTGGAAGACTATGCAAAATCTCTTTGGGATTTTAGTGATCTCGGTGGTTCTCTATGGTTGTGAAGTGTGGGCCAGCAGTACATCTGACTTACAGTGGAAGCAAATTGAGAAGATTCAAAAACACTTGATTACAAACAAGTTTAAAATTAAAATTTCAGTTCCTTATGATATCATGTGAGTGAAATGGGGGCTTCTCCTATTGAAACAATTGTTATGGTGCATCTCATAAGATATCTAAAAAAAATTGAGCAAATGGAAGATGGTCAGTGGCCTAAGGTCATCTTCAACGACATATTGTGCAAAATAAAGAAGGCATGGATGCGACAAAATATTAAATGGCTTAGTAAATGGGATATTCACTTGAACATGTGCCCTATGAACAGTAAAGAGATAAAGGATTTTGTTATTGATAGGTTCCACAAGAGAACCTGAAATAAAGGGCTAGGGAGAAAGAAAGAGTATTATATTGAAGAGTTTAACCCCACTTACAATCATCATCAAAAAGCATACATAGGGGCCAATATTTCTTGGAGAGCCAAAATGTTTATTGCCCAATTAAAAACCAATTCCCATCAACTTCGTTGTGAAACCGGGCTTTGGAAAAGACCAAAGGAAGTTTGGGAAGAAAGGGTGTGTATGTTTTGCACTTCTGGAAAAGTGGAAATAGAAAAACATTTCATTTTAGAGTGTGAAGCTTTCAAAAAGGGACAACTATGTAAGTATATTGACAACTAGCTCTTGCAATCATTTATTCAGTGAGGGGACAATGGAGAAATTGGGAGAGCTCGTCATCAAGTTGAACAAAAAAAGGGTTGAAATGCATAAATCAGTGTCTAAGGCGGTCTATCCCAACTATTGTTAGCCTCGTAGATGTTAAAATCATTTATTTCTTCAATTTAAAATTCCCCATCATGTTGGGGAAAGCACCCAATATAAGTAATTTCATGAAAAAATGTTTACTTAGTACATGTTGGTATATTATCCAAAACAATAACATTACCCTCTTTTTTTTAAATAAGTGCACCAACTAAGTCAAATTTGGTGAAACTTATTAAAAACTACTAAAATTTTTATTATATATTATATACAATAAAAAAAACTTTAGCATGTTGTTAATTTTGTAGAAATTGAGGCCAATCTTCATTTCATTGATGATTTGTGCATCAACTAAGTCAAATTTGGTGAAACTTATTAGAAACTACTAAAATTTTTATTATATATTATATATAATAAAAAAACTTTAGCATGTTATTAATTTTGTAGAAATTGAGGTAAATTTTCATTTCAATTGATGATTTTTTCAAAATATATTTGAAAAATAAGACAAATGGCAGCATTAGTCACTGAATTTACCTTGGCATTTGTATAACAAAAATGTGATTGGAGAACCAATGCATTTAAAAAATATTATATACATAACAACCGAAGACGTTCTTCGAATAACTCCTAATTTCCTATCTAGTTCTTACTGGAAATTTGGTTATTAAATAACCAAACATATGAAATACTGACACAATTCACAGGACTTGGTCTGCATGGATGTTATAATACTCATAATAAGGAATTAATGGTTCACCATTAATTATTAACACATTGTTTAATACTTAATAAAATGTTAGTACATGAATTGGTTGGACTTGTGATTGTTTCTGTTGTAACAAACTGCAGAGCTTTTGCTAATGTCCCACAAAACTATTCTCTCAAGAAAGAGCTTGAAGGCCTGAAAAATGCGTATAAATTTATCAGCTAGGCCTTCCATACAACAAAATTAAGCTAAATCCAGGAGGAAGGAAAGATGTAATCTCACTTAAACAAACATGTGGTCTGCATCACCAACATTACCATTTGCTTTCAACAATATTCCCTGCAAAACCATGCCACCAGTTATCTAATATATCATGCTTCCCTCTAAATCCAGTGCAAGCATTCGTCATAAACGCAAATTTTTGCAAGATAATTTAAAAGGGGAACCATTATAAATCAGTTCTAAAGGTGATTGAGAATCCAATTCTCAGAACAGTTAGGTCCACCCATAGTGTTAGAGTTAAATGGTCATCAATTGCATGTGAGTGATGTTTCTTCATAATAATTGAATTGTTGATCATGTTTAATTTTGGTTATAATTTTTGCCTCTGCCCAAGAAAATTGCAAAATTTCCATTGAGACAGGACTGGTCCTTTCAACCTTCATTCTGTATCTGATGTTTTACAGTTTGATCTAAAAATAAAACCAGTATAAATTAAGAAAACAGAAAACTAAGGGCTAAGTTGCACAATACTTAGGATGGAGGTTATCACAGGGTTTGTCTACAATTGGAAAAGCAATTGACTTTTCAACCACCCTGAAGGTACCAAAACCGACACTGAAAACTCGTGCTTTTCAAGAGGAGTGTGTTTCTTTTGTGGTTGAGCAGCTTGTTGAACATTTGACACTATGGAGCTATTCTGTAGCTTTTCCAGAGTTGGCATTTATTCCAGTTGTTCGATTGCGACAGTTCAAGAAAGAAACCAAAGTTGACAGATTTCGCCAACAAATAGATAAGGTTGAGTCCAACATTGAGTATGATTGGGAAAAAACGGACAGAAACTCCTTCTCACTAAAGGATTATATCATCATTTCTTCATGCTGAGAAAGAATCTGGCACAAGTTCAGTTTCTCAATATCTTCTAAGTCTGCTACAAAGGGCTGAACAGCGCAATAGGTCATTCTCTACATGAAAATGTAACGCTGGATTTCAATCCAGGGTCGGCTAATAGACTGTAACAGTTTGGATACATAGTGCTTGATCATGAAAGTTACAGGAAAGGTTCATCAACATATTTTCAATGAAAGTTTTCGAAACTGAAACATCTTGCAACCAATGAAGTTCGCTACTACGGAATAGATGTAGTGGATACACATGGATGCTCTGGCGATTGAAAGTTTTCAAAACTGAAACGTCTTGCAACCAATGAAGTTCAGTATTACAGAATAGATGTAGTGGATACACCTGGCTTCTCCATATTTCATGAGGAAGGATACGTAAACCATTTCAATTCATTCTCGAACTTTGTGCTGTAACATTTCAATTCATTCTCGAACCATTTTTGATAAGCATCATTAGCTATGGCGAAAAGTATGGAGAAGTCACTCCTGGTTTAATTGATGAACAACTCGGCTTCAGAATATTAGCCTTTTATCGTGCAACCAGTTCACGAGCACACAGCTCGATATTAGCACACAGGTCGATATCAGCACACAGTTCACGAGCACACAGGTCGATATTAGATTCTGTTATACAGTTTCTCTGCGTACCCAAGTCGCTAGCACACAGGTCGATAACTTCCGCTGCCCGCAGACAGGTTTATAGCTTCTGGAATACAGTTGCTCTGCGTACCCAGGTCGATAGCTTCCGCACACGTCATGTCTTATCGTAGAACAGCAACGGTGAAGTCGGATCGTGCGGCTCTTTTCTTGCCAAGTGGCAGATATCCAACGCTGGGATCGTGTGGAGAGAATCCGTACCATTTTCGTGGTACGGTCTGTTAACCAGCTCGTTCGATTGTCGACACGTGGCAACCATCCAACGAAGAGATCCAAGGGCTTCGAGATTGCCACGTGGCTCCCATCCGACGGAGAGATCGGGTGGCTCTGAGATTGCCACGTGGCTTTCATCCAACAGGGAGATCGGGTGGCTTTGAGATTGCCACGTGGCTCCCATCCAACGGCGCGATCGAGTGGCTTCGAGCGTGCCACGTGGCCACCATCCAACAGCGAGATCGGGTGGCTCCGAGATGGCCACGTGGCGCACATCCAAATGCGAGATCGGGTGGCTCGGAGCTGGCCACGTGGCGCACATCCAACGACGAGATCGGGTGGCTCGGAGCTGGCCACGTGGCGCACATCCAATGGCGAGATCGAGTGTCTCTAAGGTTGCCACGTGGCGCACATCCAACGTGGAGATTGGGTGGCTCCAAGTTTGCCACGTGGCGCACATCCAACGTGGAGATCGGCTGGCTCTAAGGCTTCCACGTGGCGCACATCCAATGGCAAGATCGGGTAGCTCTGTGCTTGCCACGTGGCGCACATCCAACGGCGAGATCGAGTGGCTCTATGATTGCCACGTGGCACACATCCAACGGCGAGATCGGGTGGCTCTAAGATTACCACGTGGGGCACATCCAACGGCTAGATGAGGTGGCTCTGAGCTTGCCACGTGGAGATCATCCAACGGCTGGATCTGGTGACTGCGATTTGGCCACGTGGCGTGCAAATGATGGTCAGATCCGACGTCTGTGACCTCGCCACGTGGCTTACATGACGGTCAGATCCGACGTCTGCGACCTCGCCACATGTCGTGTAGCTAATGGATAGATCTAGCGGTTGTGAGTTTACCACGTGGCATGCATCTGACGGTTCAATATGGCGACTGTGATATCGCCACGTAGTGTTCATCCGGCGGCTATGCTCTCGCCACATCGACGACTCTGTTCTGGCCAATTGCAACCACTGTGTTGTAAACTGTCGGCGGCTCTGTTCTGCTCTAGATTGAAGGACGGATCTTTGAATCGGAGAAGCCATTGTTCGGCTCTTCACAGTCCGATCGTGATAGAGTTGTAAACTGTCCGTTGTTTAGTCTGCTAAACTGCCCGTTGTTTAATCTTTCCTGATCACAATGTTGTTGTTGATTCATGGGAAATGACCTCGTCCGCCATTAATGCCGCTGCTGTTTAGTTTGTTTAATTTATGTTAATTAATATAATTTTGTTTTTAAACTTTATCTAGTGTTGTTTTATTGGACTTACAACGAACTGTTCATAAATCATATCTTCCATATCATGATACGATTTCTCTAACTTGGCCTTGCATGAAAATATAAACAAATAAACTAACATCTAAAAGTGTAAATAATTTTTTTAATCTTATTGCTTAGATTCTTCTACGCTCGTAAAGATATGATATTGGAAGGAATCTAAAAAGATAATTTAGCATGTTATCGAGTAAATGTCTTTCTTATTAAGATATCCAGTTCTTATAAGCAAACCAATAAACGCAAAGGAAGGTTTTGGGTCGTCGAAATCGCTAAGCAATATGAATTCCCAGAAGTTTCAGGCAATATGAATTCCCAGAAGGTTTTGGGTCGTCGAAATCGCTAAGCAATATATCTCAACCCAACGAAAAATGATTATGATGATGCAGCGGTCCTCTATATTTATAATCATTACATATTCACTCGGCCAATTTATGGATCCTTTCCCTCAATGAATGTTGTTCAAGCCAGCCTGAGGCAGAGGTAAAGGAAGATTTCAGAAACAAGCAAGTATTAGTTAAATCCCTGATATTCAAAAGAGAGCACTGATATTCAAAAGCGAACATCTCTTAATGATTCAATAACAAAATATGTCTCCTAACAACCTCTTGGGCAGCAATCTAGAAACTAGTGCATAGTTAAATTTTTGTTGTAATGAATATAATAGGGATTTGCATGGAACGACATTAAAAAAAATCACACTTTGTACTTAATATTTATGTGTGTTCTTGACTAGAAAAACCATCACAACAATCCCTCCTTCCTTATATGAAACAAATGTGTGTTCTTGACTAGAAAAACCATCACAACAATCCTTCCTTCCTTATATGTGCTTTGGTGGAGATTAAACTAGGGCGTGTGCATGATGTTGTCCAATTTATAGGGCAACATTTGACTAAGGATTTCCTTAGACATGTAAATCCATTATGATATCTTATGTTCTATGTACTTTTTAACTGAATGGGTAACATTGTAGATATTTTATTCAATAGTTAAATTGTTTTGTTTTAGAAAAAACTATAACCCATCCAATGAACATAGTTCATACTTGCACACATTACATATATATATGTATAAAAATGTACACATCCATGAAGAAGTAAGGCCATAACAGTTTTGATTATTGGAGTGAATCTCACCTGGCATCTTGATACCTTATTCAGAGCCGCCAAATAAATGCTTTATCACCCAACAAGCTTGGGTACTCTTCTTTCCACATGGTACACGTGGGGTGCAAAAGAAGACATTGTCCCTCTTATTTATCCCAGCTCATTATTCTTGTATTCTTCAATTATATCCACTGTCCTCCCATAAATTTCCTATGTAATAAAATCCCCTTCTCTTAAATTTCTTGTTGTTAATCGCCTCCTTATTCAAGCCACATTTCTATCGCAAAACATATTACATGTGTGAAAAGGTTTAAGCATTCCCTTTCATCCTTTTTCTCTCATTAAATTAATGATATTAATAATACTCTTGAAGACCAGTTTATCATATAATAAAAGGAATCATGGTAATTACTGTTTAGAGTATCAGTGCAATGAAAGTACCTAGATCATTAGAGTTTTCATAAGCGATGAGGTCTTGAGGAGTGGTTAAGTTATGACACTAAGTAAATTTATACCTTTAGGGTGGGTTGAAAGGAAATGGTGCTCATCCTCAACCTCCTCTATATCACAAATTCTATAAATTTGCTCATCCCAGTACATTTTTAGGTTATCCTAGTGACCAATGTCACTATGTACATCATGAGCATTTATCCTAATAGTGTTGATATTTATTTTGTTTTTTAGACCTAAAATGTTGGAAAAATAGTTTTGATCTTTGTAAATCAAGTCATTTATTAAACTTGAAACTATTGAAATATTGTAACTTCGAAGAATATTCTAATTATATTTGAGTTGTTATTTAATAGATCAAATCCCCTTTTGCAGATTGATCTAGTCAGGTCTTGTATAAGATCAAATCCCCTTTTGTGGATTGGTCAAACTACATTTGTATAGTGGTATTTGTAAAGTCAACCCCTAGTAATTGTAAAGTGGTTTTAACCACTTCTAGGAGAATTCGGCCCCACCAAGTGAAGAGACTTAACCCTAATGCCTCCTCAACTAGTATTTATATGTGAGGATGGTGCCTCACTTACACACTCTCACACTCACTCATCTAGTGTGCATATCTTGAAGACAGTTGTAGTTACAGGAGGAAGGAGAAGAGAGGCGCATGCTCAATATTGGTTTATTCTTGGTGTTTTGGTCTTAGTCTTGGAATTGTATTGGAAATCTATTATTGATGAATTTTTTGTTGGGTTTTCTCCCCTATGAGGGTTTCCCAAGATAAAATGTTGCATACCTTGTGATTATGTTTCTTTCAGTGATCCTATTTATGTTTTTGTTTTGGAAATGCATTGAATGCTCATGTAATTTGGAAAGAATCTAATAACAACAGTAAAAAAATATCATGGTATCAGAGATTGACTGAATAGAGAACCTTTCATTGGGTATCTAAAAACGTCATTGTTGTCGTACAAGGAAATTAGGGATTTTTACTGAAGAAGATTTTTTAACCGAAGAACATCTTGGGAAGTGCGCCTTTCCCTAGCACATCTTTTGGAAGCTTGAGAGAACTTTTCTAGTGGCCAGATTCTCCGAAAAGTCAAACCCTAGTTTTGGCTAGTACTAGAAAATCAAGAAACCAGAACCAATACCAGAAGTACCACTCCAGAATTGTGTAGGTCAAGTTTCAAGGGATAAAACTTGGAATTTTCTGAAACAATCAGCTCCAGTGAACTCGCCTCAGCCCAACACATCTAGTCCATGGATCAAAATTCAAAAATTTGAAGTTTAGGAAATTAGGGTTTCTTCATAAAACCCTAACTTTCAGTTGGAGTACCAGTTCCTTCACACCAGTTTCTTTGCACCAGTTGTAGCACCTTTGAATTTTTTATAGGTTTGTTATTTATTATCATTACTGCCAGATGGTGCCACTACCTACCGATGTTGTCATAGGTATGTACTTACATATGTTTAAACTGTTACTTTTATAGGGTATTTACAAAAGAAAGGATCTTTTATCTAAATAACAATCATAAATCCAAAAGGATCTCAGATCCAACACATTCAGGGGAATAATGCACCCGGGGTTCAATTATTTTGATATGTATTTATTTGCTATGACCATCATACTAACCATTGGTCAAAATTAAAGTCAAGGTATTAGATTGATTAAAGTTGAGATTACAAAGTTTATTCTCTAACTTAGATTTATGTCAAGAAAACATATTATCTTAGTACAGAGGACAGGTTGAAGAGAATACTTGTCATCTTGAGCGAAGGAGACTAGGAAGAAAAACAACAACACTCATTCTTGAGAACAAGACTCTAGGTTCCAGGTTTGATTGATTAAGTTGATACGATTCAAATTTGCACATGTCAAGTTTGATAACTACCTCATTACAAGTAAACACTATAGTTGAGATAGCAATCTTTAAAAAGTTTTATACTTGGTAGCATGTGAGCATTATTGAGATAAATGCTTATTGTAATCACTTACCAGATATAACTAGCATCTCCTCTAGGAGAATCTTCTTGTTTTGGTTCCAGGTAACCATGGAGGAATGATTGATCACAACACTAGAAGAGTTTTTCTCTCATTCCTTATTATTGTATTTCTTACTTTTTACCCTTGTTTCAGGCAGGTCACAAGTGATATCTCTAAAGGAGCTATTGTGACGATTGTTCTCGCTATTGTTTTATTATTATTATAAAGAGTATTATTCATGTTTGTTGTTTCTCCCTTGTTGTTCTTGTTCCAAGAAGGTCACAAGTCATAACCCTGAGGAGGCTATAGTGATGGTTGCAGGAGGCAACGTATTAGATGAGACATGGAGTAGACTATCCAAGTTGTATACATGACCATATACATCCATGCACCAAAGAAGATGAAGACGAAGCTACTTTTGAGATACAAAGTATCTCATATGGAGATTGATTCTAAGGAGCAGAAGGCTCCAAAGATGACCAAACATTAGAATAGAACTCATAGTAGACTTGGTCAAAGGATAATGAAGTCACCTTGACAGGAAGCAGAATTCGTCTGAAGTATGACTCGTCTTTTCATATTAAGACTTGGTATTCAACACCAAGTATATCATGTAGAGACTATGAAGTCTTTGTAGACTCAGAAGAAATCAAGAATCAGAGTGAGTCTGATCTCAGAGAGGATCAGATGGTAAAAGGAGACATATTCCAGGATTGGTAGATAGATGCCATGAGTCGAGAAGACAATATCGTAGCTTCAGAGACCTCTAGGAGACATGAAATATCCTGAGAAGATTCCCTTGCTTCAGTGACTGAGGAGGAAACCAGTCAAAAGGACTGGGATATATATTTTTCCTTGAGACCAGAAGGGAAGTCAATGGTGAATTTCAAGATTGATCTAACAAATCAATCATGTTGCAGATAACAATATAAAGATGTACAAATCTTGATTTTTGTCTAGAGGATTCTCCTAGCAAGAGGGAGAAGACTATGACGAGACACTTGCTCCAGTAATCAAAGAAATAGTTCCAGTATTCGTGAAGACAACTAGAACAACCATGACTCCGATACAGTATGATATTTAGGGGGAGAATTCCATGTGATCTAGGTGGATATTGGTGGCCACCAACCTATTTCGACTGGCTCCTCTTGACAGTTTTTAGTTTAGCACGTTCTTTTGTACTTCTTTGTAATTGTGGGTTCTACACTTCAGGGGTTGTCTGAATCCCTACACATCTTCCATATGGATACTGGTGGCCTCCTACCTAATCCAATTGGCTTATTTTGTATGTTTTCATGTCAGCACATCCTGATGTACTTCCAGGGTCGTTTTGGGGCCCTAAACAATGTTTTTATTTTCTCTCCACAGTCAAACTATAGACGTAGTCAAGGTTTGATGACGTAATGTGTAGTTCTCTAAAAGACCTTTCCAATGGGCTATTACGCACCTAAAATGGAGGTCGTATGCAAAAGTTACGACCCCGAGAAGTTGAGGTACCAACTTACCCATAGGGGCCCACATAACTTTTGATGTTTCATCTCCTAGGGTTAGGTTTTTGGATGTCTAGGGTTTTGGAATTCATGAGTGATATTAAAAAGGCCTCTGGAACCTCATTATAATCATTCTTCTCAGACAGATGTGCTTAGAATCCACATCTCTTCACATAAATAGATACCACCATTCGAGCAAGTGTTTTAGTTCTGCAGTTTTACAGTTTCATCCTATTTCATTTATTCAATAGAAGATATTGTTTACTAGATATCTCTGTTGTTATTCATATCTCTGTGTTTATTGTATTCAGTCTGTTAATCAGTTTATTCTTCTCCTAAATCCGAATCAATGGTATCATAGAGGTTTTCTCTTCATTTATTTTTCTTCATGCATGTCCCCGACAAGATCTGGGTACAAGAATTTGGGACTCGAGCAAATCGAGTCGTTGCAAGATCAGTCATGTCGAGCTCAGAAACAACCCATGGGGGATGAAAAGAAATATGATGGAGCATGAGATCCTTTTAAAATGTTGCTCGAGGAAGCCCTCGCACGATAAAGGAACAAAATGATGGACAACTTTGCACAGATCCTTCAACGGCTGCCCACAAGAGAAGCATCTTCATTAAAAATCCATGCAACCCCCTTCAAGGTATAGGTAAATTTTGATATTCCATTATTTGAAGGATTGATAGATGCAGATGTTGTAGATAAATTGTTGAATCTGCTCGAAGGGTGTTTTTCGGTCCACAATTTTTCCGATGGGGAAATGATTACTTTTGCACTCCTCAAGGTCGTCCCCCATGTTAAGGAATGGTGGGATACTTACTCGGAGCAAAGGGCCATAGAGGAATATGCAATATTTGTGGTTTCCCCTACATGGGATTCCTCCGTGATGCCATTAAAGAACAATACTACCCTGTTGTAAGCTATGAGGACCAGTACACCAAATGGAACACCCTGAATCAAGAAAGGGACTAGACAATACCAGATTTCACCAATATTTTCCATACCCTGCGCACCAAATTGGGTATCAAATAATTTGAGTGACATCTAGTGCTCAAATACTGCAGTTGTTTTCATAGATACATTCAAACAAAAATAGAGTTTATGGACATCGCCTTCTTGGGTACAGTCATAGATATGTTGTCAAGATCGAGCATAAATTTAAGCATAAGAGGCGAGAGTTTGGATCTGCAAACTCCTCATAGCCAAAGCAGGGAAAAGGTGGCCCCAACCCACAAAGAAAGGGACAGAGAAAAGATGGCCACTCTTAGGACAACCAATCTAGGCCGCAACACAAGAAGGGAAATGAAAAGACGAAGAAGGACACGGGGAAATGGTGTGGATACCATAAAATCCCTTGGCACAACACTGAAGAATGTTTCTCCAAGAAGTCACTCGTGGCTGAACTGAAGGTGTATGAATCCGAGGCCGATTCTGACTCCGAATCACATCCATAAGTAGGGAAGTTGATCCAAAAATGGATCCAGGAACCAAAATGGGTCTAGGAAGGCCTAAAAATCAAAGTGATCAGAATTACTTCAAAATGGACATGTGTGTAGACCTCATCATTACAAACCCAACGCAACTTGAACGGGCTCAAACAGACACCGTATGCGAAAGATATTGCATCCTGTTCGTTTTGCCAAAGAGGCAAAATTTTGATGACTATGCAGTCCGTACAGTTCTGACGTGGCAGCTGACTATACAGGTTGTACGAACATACATTGATGTGGCAGTGAGTTGGAAGGATGACAGGGCAGACATGCTGAAAGACAGGTGGGTGAATGATTGGTTGACACATGTTCTCATCTGGGTAAATGGTATGGTGCCACGTGGACCAATCTTGGGCTGCCATGTGGCACCCCTTCGTTGGTTGTTATGGAAATAATTGTATGGACTCCCCGAGAGTCGAACCCATGACCTTTGGTCCGAGTGGAAGAGCTTTGGCAGGGTCGGGCTACCAGCGCACCCACGTTGTGACTTAACCACTATAGTCGCAATTAAATATTTAAGGTGTAAGGTATGTCTTGTCGATGGAGAATACGGTCGGGGCTAGGCCCCAGCCTCCGACACACATGCATACGACCACTACCATATGACCCATGGGCCATGGCCTACTACTTTAAATTGTTGGTGCAGATGTTTGGGATAGTGCTCGGTCGATCGGGCTAGCCTGTCGACCAGGGCGCGTGACCAAGGCCTAACCGGTTTGGTGCACGTGGAGACTTAGCTCGAGGACACATGGACCAAGCCAAGAGACCAGGAGCCAGGACCGAAGGAGCCAGAGTGCACCAGCCCAGCCCTTGACCACATGGCAGGCTGCATGTGACCAGGGGCCCACAGAAAGAATGTTGCATGCCCAAATTTTTGCGTATTTGGGTTATTTTCTAAAGTTTTTGGATTTTATTTGATTTTTCAGCCAGTTTTGAGAGATTTTGGCCATTATTGGAGGATCTAGAGCTCTTTTGAGGCCATATCTTGGGGGAAAGTTTGGATTTTGTTGCCAACTTCAAGCCTATATAAACCAGAGGTTCTTGGCATCCTAGGAGAAGTTCAGAACAGGATAATTGCTGAAGAATTGTAAAAGCAAAGCCATTTTTATGCAGGGAAGCCACTGAGGAGAGCAACTTTGTGAGCCATTTCTGGGAGCTCCGTTCATCTGTTTTCAGTGCCTTCAGTTGTGTTGGGTTATTGAGATCTAGAAGAACACAACCAGATCAGTTTGTAATCCATTTGACACTTTTATGATGTAATTTTGAAGCTTTGAAGAGAAATAATAAAGCCTCACCCAGTGAGACAAAGGCCCGAAGACGTAGGCGATATTGTCGAACTCCGTTAACAACTTTTTTTGTTATGGTTTGTTGATTCTTGTGCTTATTTACAGATCTATATATTTTATATGGCTTCCATGTTTCATCATTAATTCTTCCTCTTTCATCAATTTCTTAAATGGTTAATGAACTCATGCTTTAAAACTTAACCATAGTCTTTAAAAGATCTTTTTGGATTAAGTGGTATTGTTATCGCACAGTTTGTAGTTATTGTTGAAGGCTAAAGGATAAGGGTCAAACTGGCAAAACAAGAACCTTCCCCACCCAATGTCACCACAATGGGGAGGTTCTTTCTGTTTAGGGAGGTTAGCCCAAGGGAGACGTCCCCGACAACGTGGGGTTTTGAAGAGGCTAAGATATAAAGTCAAGTTTAAGGTTTTCCCCCTCATAGGTTACCACCAAGGTCAGATAATCTAGCTAATCAACCAATAAATGAAGTGTATGCCCAAATGAAAACACCTGCCCAGAATAAGACAACATCAATACAATATATATATCCAGGTTATACCTCAGTGGGTTAGTACTTCATGTGACTATCTGACAATAATATATAAGCAATGAAACAACAGATATTAATGAGATCAACGTTTTGTCAATTAGCTATGGAAAGAGCATTAATTCATCAATACTATCAAGATGACAAAGCCAACAATGTATCCAATCAACACTTTAATCAATAAATGCTTTAGATCATCATTCAATTGCTTATAAAAGGAAAAAGCTTGCTGAGTCAAAAACAACCAACTATGACATCAGCCTTAGTTAGGGTTTCAAGACTTAGAGTTTAGAGAGTTGTTTTGAACACTAGGACTTCAACGTTGGAGGCTAAAGATCATTTCCTTAGGGTATATGGAGTCAAACAAGATAAGGGCACAAGGTTTTGAAAGGATGAAGACTTAAAGACTAGAGGGAAGGGTTCTAGAGTGCTGCAAAGGCAGGGCCCTAGAATCAAAACCCTAGGGGAAAGAGGCTCACTCTGGTGTTGCTTAAGCAAGGCCTCGTGCTCTTTCCTCCTTCCTTAGGTCAACTTGGAAAAATGGCTAGCATCAATGATTAATTTAACTAAAGAATGAGGTGAGAGAAAGTGTTTTAAAGACAAGGCTTTCAAACCCTAGAAGATGATGGCCCTAGGTGTAGATAACCTAGGCCTAGGACGTCACCCCCTTTTCAACCTATGAAATTCAATGCTAGCTTGAGGGAAGAAGCAAGATGAGTGTAGCAAAGGCTAGGCTCAATCCTTCTTCTTCAATGGCTGAAATATTTCTCTC
>JASDQU010014020.1:134644-151123 GCA_032191745.1 Picea mariana | reverse complement strand
CACTGAATTTACCTTGGCATAAAGTTATACTTGTATAACAAAAATGTGATTGGAGAACCAATGCATTTTTAAAAAAAATACATAACAACCGAAAAGAAAACATGGAGACGTTCTTGGAATAACTCCTAATTTCCTCTCCAGTTCTTACTGGAAATTTGGTTATTAAATAACCAAACATATGAAATACTGACACAATTCACAGGACTTGGTCTGCATGGATGTTATAATACTCATAATAAGCAATTAATGGTTCACCATTAATTATTAACACATTCTTTAATACTTAATAAAATGTTAGTACATGAATTGGTTGGACTTGTGATTGTTTATGTTGTAACAAACTGCAGAGCTTTTGCTAATGTCCCACAAAACTATTCTCTCAAGAAAGAGCTTGAAGGCCGGAAAAATGGGTATAAATTTATCAGTTGGGTCTTCCATACAACAAAATTAAGCTATGAATCCAGGATTTTATCCAGGAGGAAGGAAAGATGTAATCTCACTTAAACAAACATGTGTTCTGCATCACCAACATTACCATTTGCTTTCAACAATATTCCCTGCAAAACCATGCCACTAGTTATCTAATATATCATGCTTCCCTCTCTGTCCATTGCAAGCACTCATCATAAACGCAAATTTTTGCAAGATAATTTAAAAGGGGAACCATTATAAATCAGTTCTAAAGGTGATTGAGAATCCAATTCTCAAGAACAGTTAGGTCCAAATCAGTTCTAAAGGTGATTGAGAATCCAATTCTCAAGAACAGTTAGGTCCACCCATAGTGTTAGAGTTAAATGGTCATCGATTGCATGTGAGTGATGTTTCTTCATAATAATTGAATTGTTGATCATGTTTAATTTTGGTTATAATTTTTGCCTCTGCCCAAGAAAATTGCAAAATTTCCATTGAGACAGGACTGGTCCTTTCAACCTTCATTCTGTATCTGATGTTTTACAGTTTGATCTAAAAATAAAACC
The DNA here is from genome assembly GCA_032191745.1 of Picea mariana. Lineage (NCBI taxonomy): Eukaryota > Viridiplantae > Streptophyta > Pinopsida > Pinales > Pinaceae > Picea > Picea mariana. The sequence goes on along the minus strand of JASDQU010014020.1, from coordinate 150,146 downwards.
AGTATAAATTAAAAAAACAGAAAACTAAGGGCTAAGTTGCACAATACTTAGGATGGACGTTATCACAGGGTTTGTCTACAATTGGAAAAGCAATTGACTTTTCAACCACCCTGAAGGTACCAAAACCGACACTGAAAACTCGTGCTTTTCAAGAGGATTGTGTTTCTTTTGTGGTTGAGCAGCTTGTTGAACATTTGACACTATGGAGCTATTCTGTAGCTTTTCCAGAGTTGGCATTTATTCCAGTTGTTCGATTGCGACAGTTCAAGAAAGAAACCAACGTTGACAGATTTCGCCAACAAATAGATAAGGTTGAGTCCAACATTAAGTATGATTGGGAAAAAACGGACAGAAATCTCCTTCTCACTAAAGGATTATATCATCATTTCTTCATGCTGAGAAAGAATCTGGCACAAATCCAGTTTCTCAATATTTTCTAAGTCTGCGACAAAGGGCTGAACAGCGCAGGAGGTCATTCTCTACATGAAAATGTAACGCTGGATTTCAATCCAGGGTCGGCTAATAGACTGTTACAGTTTGGATACATAGTGCTTGATCGTGAAAGTTACAGGAAAGGATTATGACCAGCATGTTCATCAACATATTTTCAATGAAAGTTTTCGAAACTGAAATATCTTGCAACCAATGAAGTTCGCTACTACGGAATAGATGTAGTGGATACACCTGGCTTCTCCATATTTCATGAGGAAGGATACGTAAACCATTTCAATTCATTCTCGAACTTTGTGCTGTAACGTTTCAATTCATTCTCGAACCATTTTTGATAAGCATCATTGGCTATGGAGAAATGTATGGAGAAGTCACTCCTGGTTTAATTGATGAACAGCTTGGCTTCGGAATATTAGCCTTTTATCGTGCAACCAGTTCACGAGCACACAGCTCGATATTAGCACACAGTTCACGAGCACACAGGTCGATATCAGCACACAGTTCACGAGCACACAGGTCGATATTAGATTCTGTCATACAGTTTCTCTGCGTACCCAGGTCGCTAGCACACAGGTCGATAACTTCCGCTGCCCGCAGACAGGTTTATAGCTTCTGGAATACGGTTGCTCTGCGTACCTAGGTCGATAGCTTCCGCACACGTCATGTCTTATCGTAGAACAGCAACGGTGAAGTCGGATCGTGCGGCTCTTCTCTTGCCAAGTGGCAGATATCCAACGCTGGGATCGTGTGGAGAGAATCCGTACCATTTTCGTGGTACGGTCTGTTAACCGGCTCGTTCGATTGTCGACACGTGGCAACCATCCAACGAAGAGATCCAAGGGTTTCGAGATTGCCACGTGGCTCCCATCAAACGGCGAAATCGGGTGGCTCTGAGCTTGCCACGTGGCTTTCATCCAACGGGGAGATCGGGTAGCTTTGAGATTGCCACGTGGCTCCCGTCCAACAACGAGATCGAGTGGCTTTGAGCATGCCACATGGCCACCATCCAACAGCGAGATCGGGTGGCTCCGAGTTGGCCACGTGGCACACATCCAAATGCGAGATCGGGTGGCTCGGAGCTGGCCACGTGGCGCACATCCAACGACGAAATCGAGTGGCTCAGCGCTGGCCACATGGCGCACATCCAACGACGAGATCGGGTGGCTCTAAGGTTGCCACGTGGCGCACATCCAACGTGGAGATCGGTTGCCTCTAAGGTTGCCATGTGGCGCACATCCAACGGCAAGATCGGGTAGCTCTGTGCTTGCCACGTGGCGCACATCCAACGGCGAGATTGGGTGGCTCGTGCTTGCCACGTGGCACACATCCAACGACGAGATCGGGTGGCTACGATCCTGTCACGTGGCGCACATCCAACGGCGAGATCGAGTGGCTCTAAGATTGCCACGTGGCACACATCCAATGGCTAGATGGGGTGGCTCGAGCTTGCCACGTGGCGCTCATCCAACGGTTGGATCTGGCGGTTTGATTTGGCCACGTGGCGTACATATGACGATCAGATCCGACGTCTGTGACCTCGCCACGTGGCATACATCTGACGGTCAGATCCGACGTCTGTGACCTCGCCACATGTCGTGTAGCTAACGGATAGATCTAGCGGCTGTGAGTTTACCACATGGCATGCATCTGACGGTTCAATCTGGCGACTGTGATATCGCCACGTAGTGTTAATCCGGCGGCTATGCTCTCGCCACATCGACGGCTCTGTTCTGGCCAATTGCAATGACTGTGTTGTACACTGTCGGCGGCTCTGTTCTGCTCTAGATTGAACGACAGATCTTTGAATCGGAGAAGCCATTGTTCGGCTCTTTACAGTCCGATCGTGATAGAGTTGCAAACTGTCCACTGTTTAGTCTGCTAAACTGTCCGTTGTTTAGTCTTTCCTGATCACAATGTTGTTGCTGCTGACTCATGGGAAATGACCTCGTCCGCCATTAATGTTGCTGCTGTTTAGTTTGTTTAATTAATATAATTTTGTTTTTAAACTTTATCTAGTGTTGTTTTATTGGACTTACAACGAACTGTTCATAAATCATATCTTCCATATCATGATACGATTTCTCGACTCGGCCTTGCATGAAAATATAAACAAATAAACTAACATCTAAAAGTGTAAATAATTTTTTTAATCTTATTGCTTAGACTATTCTACGCTCGAAAATATGATATTGGAAGGAATCTAAAAAGATAATTTAGCATGTTATCGAGTAAATGTCTTTCTTATTAAGATATTCAGTTCTTATAAGCAAACCAATAAACCTAAAGGAAGGTTTTGGTTCGTCGAAATTGCTAAGCAATATTTTTTAATTTCCATAAATTTTCTATGTAATAAAATTCCCTTCTCTTAAAATTCACTGTTGTTAATCTCTTCCTTATTCAAGTCATATTTTTCTCGCAAAACATATTACATGTGTGAAAAGGTTTAAGCATTCCTTTTCCTCCTTTTTTTCTCATTAAATTAATGATATTAATAATACTCTTGAAGACCAACAATGTTTATCATATAATAAAAGGAATAACGGTAATTATTGTTTAGAGTATCAGTGCAATGAAAGTACCTAGATCATTAGAGTTTTCATAAGCAATGAGGTCTTGAGGAGTGGTTAAGTTATTACACTAGGTAAAGTTATACCTTTAGGGTGGGCTGAAAGGAAATGGTGCTCATCCTCAACCTCCTCTATATCACAAATTCTATAAATTTGCTCATCCCAGTACATTTTTAGGTTATCCTAGTGACCAATGTCACTATGTACATCATGAGCATTTATCCTAATAGTGGTGATATTTATTTTGTTCTTTAGACCTAAAATGTTGGAAAAATAGTCTTGATCTTTGTAAATCAAGTCATTTATTAAACTTGAAACTATTGAAATATTATAACTTCGAAGAATATTCTAATTATATTTGAGTTGTTATTTAATAGATCAAACCCCCTGCCGACTATTGGACTCTACTCAAGTGGAAGGAAGTTGGCATAAGTCGTTCATCGACAGACTTCTAGACACAGTGTTTAGTCTGGGGAGGTGACCTTAGGAGCTCTTCCATCTGGTATTACCTTAGTGTTGCACCTTTGAGTGAAGCCTTTACTTGGTTCACAGATCAAATGGTCGTATGGGTAAGGTGGGTTTTGGATAAATATGGATAAAAACGGGTGAATCCTTCCCCTCCTACGTCGTTCACTCACGAAGGGACGGAGAATGAATGAATAAGGAAGGTAAGAGCTCCAGATCTAACTACCTACATTAGGAAGGAAAGGAAGGTGGTAGCTATTTAGTAAGGAAATACCCAAGACATTAAAAAGGAAAGTAAATAGGGCCCGCATTTTGCAGATTGATCTAGTCAGGTCTTGTATAAGATCAAATCCCCTTTTGTGGATTGGTCAAACTACATTTGTATAGTGGTATTTGTAAAGTCAACCCCTAGTAATTGTAAAGTGGTTTTAACCACTTCTAGGAGAATTCGGCCCCACCAAGTGAAGAGACATAACCCTAATGCCTCTTCAACTAGTATTTATATGTGAGGATGGTGCCTCACTTACACACTCACTCATCTAGTATGCATATCTTGAAGACAGTTGCAGTTGTAGTTGTAGGAGGAAGGAGAAGAGAGGCACATGCTCAATATTGGTTTATTCTTGGTGTTTTGGTCTTAGTCTTGGAATTGTATTGGAAATCTATTATTGATGAATTTTTTGTTGGGTTTTCTCCCCCATGAGGGTTTCCCAAGATAAAATGTTGCATACCTTGTGATTATGTTTCTTTCAATGATCCTATTTATGTTCTTGTTTTGGAAATGCATTGAATGCTCATGTAATTTGGAAAGAATCTAATAACAATAGTAAAAAATTATCATGGCATCAAAGCTTGACTGAATAGAGAACCTTTCATTGGGTATCTAAAAACGTCACTGTTGTCATACAAGGAAATTAGGGATTTTTACTGAAGAATAATTTTTGACCAAAGACCATCTTGGGAAGTGCGCCTTGCCCTGGCACATCTTTTGGAAGCTTGGAGAACTTTTCCAGTGGCCAGATTCTCCGAAAAGTCAAACCCTAGTTTTGGCTGGTACTAGAAAATCAGGAAACCAAAACCAATACCAGAAGTACCACTCCAAAATTGCACAGGTCAAGTTTCAAGGGATAAAACTTGGAATTTTCTGAAACAATTAGCTTCGGCAAACTCGCCTCAGCCCAACACTTCTAGTCCCTGGATCAAAATTCAAAAATTTGAAGTTTGGGAAATTAGGGTTTACTCATAAAACCCTAACTTTTAGTTGGAGTATCAGTTCCTTCACACTAGTTTCTTTGCACCAGTTGTAGCACCTTTGAATTTTTTATAGGTTTGTTATTTATTATCATTGTTGTCGGATGGTGCCACTACCTACTGATGTTGTCAAAGGTATGTACTTACATATGTTTAAACTGTTACTTTTAAAGGGTATTTACAAAAGAAAGGATCTTTTATCTAAATAACAATCATAAATCCAAAAGGATCTCAGATCCAACACATTCAGAGGAATAATGCACCCCGAGTTAAATTATTTTGATAAGTATTTATTTGCTATGACCATCATACTAACCATTGGTCAAAATTAAAGTCAAGGTATTAGATTGATTAAAGTTGAGATTACAGAGTTTATTCTCTAACTTAGATTTATGTCAAGAAAGCATATTATCTCAGTACAGAGGACAGATTGAAGAGAATACTTGTCATCTTGAGCGAAGGAGACTAGGAAGAAAAACAACAACACTCATTCTTGAGAATAAGACTTTAGCTTCCAGGTTTGATTGATTAAGTTGATAAGATTCAAATTTGCACATGTCAAGTTTGATAACTACCTCATTACAAGTAAACACTATAGTTGAGATAGCAATCTTTAAAAAGTTTTATACTTGGTAGCATGTGAGCATTATTGAGATAAATGCTTATTGTAATCACTTACCAGATATAACTAGCATCTCCTGATCTAGGAGAAACTTCTTGTTTTGGTTCCAGGTAACCATGGAGGAATGATTGATCACAACACTAGAAGAGTTTTTCTCTCATTCCTTATTTTGTATTTCTTACTTTTTACCCTTGTTTCAGGCAGGTCACAAGTGATATCTCTAAAGGAGCTATTGTGATGATTGTTCTCGCTATTGTTTTATTATTATTCTAAAGAGTATTATTCATGTTTGTTGTTTCTCCCTTGTTGTTCTTGTTCCGGGAAGGTCACAAGTGATAACCCTGAGGAGGCTATAGTGATGGTTGCAGGAGGCAATGTATTAGATGAAACATGGAGTAGACTATCCAAGTTGTATACATGACCATATACATCCATGTGCCAAAGAAGATGAAGAAGAAGCTACTTTTGAGAAACAAAGTATCTCATATGGAGATTGATTCTAAGGAGAACAAGGCTCCAAAGATGACCGAACATTAGAATAGAACTCATAGTAGACTTGGTCAAAGGATAATGAAGTCACCTTAATAGGAAGAAGAATTCGTCTGAAGTATGACTTAGCTTTTCATATTAATACTTGGTGTTCAACACCAAGTATATCATGTAGAGACTATGAAGTCTTTGTAGACTCAGAAGAAATCAAGAATCATAGTGAGTCTGATCTCGAAGAGGATCAGATGGGAAAAGGAGACATCTTCCAGGATTGGCAGACAGATGCCATGAGTTGAGAAGACAATATCGTAGCTTCAAAGATCTCTAGGAGACATGAAATCTCCTGAGAAGATTCCCTTGCTTCAGTGACTGAGGAGGAAACCAGTCAAAAGGACTGGGATATATATTTTTCCTTGAGACCAGAAGGAAAGTCAATGGTGACTTCCAAGATTGATCTAACAGATCAATCATATTGCAGATAACAATATAAAGATGTACAAATCTTGATTTTTGTCTAGAGGATTCTCCTAGTAAGAGGGAGAATATTATGACGAGACACTTGCTCCAGTAATCGAAGAAATAGTTCCAGTATTCGTGAAGACAACTAGAACAACCATGATTCTGATACAGTATGAGATTTAGGGGGAGCAGTCCCTGTGATCCAGGTGGATATTGGTGGCCACCAACCTATTCCAACTGGCTCCTCTTGAGTGTTTTTAGTTTAGCACGTTCTTTTGTACTTATTTGTAATTGTGGGTTATACACTTCAGGGGTTGTCTAAATCCCTACACATCTTCCATATGGATACTGGTGGCCTCCCACCTAATCCAATTGGCTTATTTTGTATGTTTTCATGTCAACACATCTTGATGTACTTCCAGGGTCGTTTTGGGGCCCTAAATAATGTTTTTTTTGGCTCTCCACAGTCAAATTGTAGACGTAGTCAAAGTTTGACGACGTAATGTGTAGTTCTCTAAAAGACCTTTCGAACGGGCTATCACGCACCTAAAACGGAGGTCGTATGCAAAAGTTACGACCCCGAGAAGTTGAGGTACCAACTTACCCATAGGGGCCCACATAACTTTTGATGTTTCATCTCCTAGGGTTAGGTTTTTGGATGTATAGGGTTTTGGCATTCATGAGAGATATTAAAAAGGCCTCTAGAGCCTCATTGTAATCATTTTGCTCAGACAAATGCGCTTAGAAGCCACATCTCTTCACAGAAATAGATACCACCATTCGAGCAAGTGTTTCAGTTATGCAATTTTACAGTTTCATCCTATTTCATTTATTCAATAAAAGATATTGTTCACTAGATATCTCTGTTGTTCTTCATATCTCTGTGTTTATTGTATTCAGTCTGTTAATCAGTTTGTTCTACTCCTAAATCCAGATTAGTGGTATCAGAGAGGTTTGCTCTTCATTTATTTTTCTTCGTGCATGTCCCCAACAAGATTTGGGTACAAGAATTTGGGACTCGAACCAATCGAGTCGCTGCAAGATCGGTCGTTTCGAGCTCGAAAACTGCCCATGGGGGACGAAAAGAAATATGATGGAGCATGAGATCCTTTTAAAATGTTGCTCGAGGAAGCCCTTGCACGATAAAGGAACAAAATGATGGACAACTTTGCGCAGATCCTTCAGCGGCTTCCCACAAGAGAAGCATCTTCATTAAGAATCCATGCAACCCCCTTCAAGGTATAGGTAAATTTTGATATTCCATTATTTCAAGAATTGATAGATGCGGATGTTGTAGATAAATTGTTGAATCTGCTCGAAGGGTATTTTTAGGTCCACAATTTTTCCGATGGGGAAAAGATTACTTTTGCACTCCTCAAGGTTGTCCCCCATGTTAAGGACTAGTGGGATACTTACTTGGAGCAAAGGGCCATAGAGGAATCTGCAATATTTTTGGTTTCCCCTACATGGGATTCCTCTGGGATTCCATTAAAGAACAACACTACCTCATTGTAAGCTACGAGGACCAGTACACCAAATGGAACACCCTGCATCAAGAAAGGGACCAGACAATACCAGATTTCACCAATATTTTCCATACCCTATGCACCAAATTGGGTATCAAAGAATCTGAGTGACATCTAGTGCTCAAAAACTGTGGTTGTTTTCATAGATACATTCAAACAAAAATGGAATTTCTGGACATCGGCTTCTTGGGTACAGATTATAGATATGTTGTCAAGATCGAGCATAAATTTAAGCAGAAGAGGCGAGAGTTTGGATCTGCAAACTCATCACAGTCGAAGTAGGGAAAAGGTGGCCCCAACCCACAAAGCAAGGGACAGAACAAATATGGCCACTCTCAGGACAACCAATCCAGGCCGCAACACAAGAAGGGAAATGAAAAGACGAAGAAGGACATGGGGAAATTGTGTGGATACCATAAAATCCCTTGGCACAACACTGAAGAATGTTTCTCCAAGCAGTCACTCGTGGTTGAACTGAAGGTGTCTGAATCTAAGGCCGATTCTGACTCCGAATCACATCCATAAGTAGGGAAGTTGATCCAAAAATGGATCCAAGAACCAAAATGGGTCTAGAAAGGCCTAAAAATCAAAGTGATCGGAATTACTTCAAAATGGACATGTGTGTAGGCCTCGTCGTTACAAACCCAACGCAACTTGAACGGGCTCAAACAGACACTGTATGTGAAATATATTACATTCTGTTTGTTTTGCCAAAGAGGCAAAATTTTGATGACTGTGCAGTCCGTACAGTCCTGACATGGAAGCTGATTGTACAGGTTGTACGGACATACATTGACGTGGCAGTGAGTTGGCACGCTGACAGGGTAGACACACTGGTAGACAGGTGGGTGAATGATTGGTTGACACATGTTCTCATCTGGGTGAATGGTATGGTGCCACGTGGCCCAGACATGGGCTGCCACATGGCACCCCTTCGTTGGTTGTTATGGAAACAATTTTATGGACTCCCCGAGAGTCGAACCCATGACCTTCGGTCTGGGCGGAAGAGCTTTGGCAGGGCCAGGCTACCAGCCTGCCCATGTTGTGACTTAACCGCTATAGTTGCAATTAAATATTTAAGGTGTAAGGTATGTCTCGTCGGCGGAGAATATGGTCGGGGCTAGGCCCCATCCTCTGGCACACATGCATACGAATACTACCATATGACTCATGGGCCATGGCCTACTCCTTTAAATTGTTGGTGCAAATGTTTGGGATAGCACTCGGTCGACCGGGCTAGCCCACCGACCAGGGCCTAACCGGTTTGGTGTGCGTGGAGACTTAGCCCGAGGAAACATGGACCAAGCCAAGAGACCAGGAGCCATGACCGAAGGAGCTAGAGTGCACCAGCCTAGCCCTCGACCACGTGGCAAGGCGCATGTGACCAGGGGCCCAGAGAAAGGGTGTTGCGTGCCCAAATGTTTTCCTATTTGGGTTATTTCTAAAGTTTTTGGATTTTATTTGATTTTTCAGCCAGTTTTAAGAGATTTTGGCCATTATTGGAGGATCTGGAGCTCTTTTGAGGCCATATGTTGGGGGAAAGTTGGGATTTTGTTGCCAAATTCAAGCCTATATAAACCAGAGGTTCTTGGCATCCTAGGAGAAGTTCATAATAGGATAATTTCTGAAGAATTGTAAAACCAAAGCCATTTTTATGCAGGGAAGACATTGAGGAGAGCAACTTTGTGGGTCATTTCTGGGAGCTCCGTTCATCCGTTTTAGTGCCTTCACTTGTGTTAGGTTCTTGAGATCTAGAAGAACACAACTAGATCAATTTGTAATCCATTTGGCACTTTTATGATGTACTTTTGAAGCTTTGAAGAGAAATAATAAAGCCTCACCCACTGAGACAAAGGCCTGGAAACATAGGTGATATTACTGAACTTCGTTAACAATTTTTTCTATTATGGTTTGTTGATTCTTTTGCTTATTTACAGGTATGTATATTTTATATGGCTTCCATTTTTCATCATTAATTCTTCCTCTTTTATCAATTTCTTAAATGGTTAATAAACTCATGCTTTAAAACTTAACCATAGTCTTTAAAAGATCTTTTTGGATCAAGTGGTATCAAAGCTAGTTGACGGTTGGTTTTTGAGTTTGCATGATTGCCAAGGAAAAGATTAATCGTGGTGGAGGAAATCTTGTTGAAGAGAATCCTGAGATTGTATCGAGAAAGAGAACTTCTCAAAGTGAGAAGATGGCATCGGAAGAGGGACTTTCTCATGAGGAGAAAGAGTTTTGAAAGACTTTATTCTCCATGTCAGAGATGATGAAGGTTTTATATGATGATTACTTGGAACAAAAGAGACCGAATCTAGGTGAATATTCAAAGGCCAAAAATGAAGAAGGAGAGGATCCTCATAAAACTCCTCCTTGACTTCCTTCTTCTCCATCAACTTCTTCTTCTTCAAGTTCAAGTTCCAAATCCACTGCAAGAAAAATTTCCCATAAACATAAACGGGATATGCATTTACTTAAACTTGATATGAAATTTAAATTACCCATGTATGATGTTGAAGTCAATGCAGAGAGGCTTGATAACTAGGTCACACAGATGGAAGTTTATTGCAGTGTGAAACAAATCAAGGATGAGGCAACTTGAATTAAATTGGCATCGCTTCGACTTGCAGGCACATCACTCATCTGGTGGCAAAGAAAGTTGCAAAATGGCACGCAACAAGTGGGTAACGTATTTCCATCATGGTAAGTTTTTGTTTCTGCACTTAGAAAGCAATTTTGTCTTTGGGTTATAAAGAGAAGGCTTTAATTGAATGGCAAGGGCTTAAACTAATAAAGGGACAAACAGTGCAAGAATACACAGATGAATTTTGTAAGATGACATTAATGTTAGACATTCCATTACATACCCAAGAAACTCTTATGAAGTATACGGAGGTTTACCTGCACATATTCGTAACACTGTATTTATGTTTGGACCTACTAATATTGATGAGGTTTTTGTTCAAGCAACATACATTAAGATAGGGAAAACAAGATTTGGTGTATCAGGGGAATCGTCTTCAAAGAAAGAGGACAAAAGGAAGTGGAATGGCAAGAAGGAAAATTCAATGGCAAGAAAGGAAGAGAAGCTCTCTTGCAAACATTGCAAGAGAGAAGGGAATGATGATGACCATTCTTGGCAATTGCATCCCGAGAAGAGACTGAAGTGGTTCAAAGAGAGAAAAGGGAGGCAAACAGTTGCAGCAACATCACGACCAATAGACTTGGGATCGGATTCGAGTGATGAATCTAAAATCATAGCGGTTGGTTTGACAGGTAAAATTGGTGATGGATTTTATTCTAGAAGTAAATTGTTTCATATAAGGGTCATAATGAGACGTACTAAGGTCGACACATTGATAGATAGTGGATCTCAATCTAACTTGATTTTAGAGGAAGTGTTTAAACAATTGGGATTAAACACTCAGATGCATCATAAACCTTACTCACTTAAATGGATAAGCAACAACCATAAATTGCACATAACAAAGAAATCCACATTAAAGTTTGCAATTTCATCTAAGTTTGTGGATGAGGTAACATGTGATGTGGTGCCACTTAATGAATGTGGAATGGTCATAGGCAATCCCTATTTGTATGATCGCAAAGAAATATTCTACAGGGAATAGAATCAATATCACTTAATCAAAGCAAGCAAGGAATATGTTGTACATGCTCATCACTTAAAAGAAAATCAATCCCTTCAAACAATGGAACAATTAAGGAAGGAATCTCATTCAAGCAACACACCTATAATTGTCCCAATTCAAGCAATTGATCTTAAGCATGAACATGAGATGATTGTGGAATGGAATTTCAATCATATTATGATTCAAGATAAGCTAATTTCGTGCAAGTATTACAAACATATTAGCTCCTTTACAGTCATATTTTTTATGTTTTCATTGGTAATGTTGTCAACTTCTATGATAGTGGCTTCAATAACATGTGACAGAGTACAAGTGGCTAACAATATTCTTTTAGTTATCATGGTTGTTTTACAGCTGAGTTTGATAAGACAGTTGCAAAGGACACATTTTAAAGACAGAGAACAAGTGGGGTGTCCTATCCCACACTTGATGACTAGTTAGTAACCTTTTGGAGGACCAAAAGGTCTTAGTGGGGAGGAATGATCCAAAAATGGATCCAGGAACCAAAATGGGTCCAGGAAAACCTAAAAATAAAAGTGCCCAGAATTGCTTCAAAATGGATTGTGCATAGGCCTCATCGTTACGAACCCAATGCAACTTGAATGGGCTCAAACAGACACCGTATGCGAAAGATATCGTGTTTTGTTCATTTTTCCAAACAAGCAAAATTTTGATGATTGTGCAGTCTGTACAGTCCATACAGTGTTGACGTGGCAGCTGACTATATAGGCCATATGGACATATAATGACATGGTAGTGAGTTCGCATGATGATAGAGAAGACACGCTGGAAGATAGGTGGGCGAATGATTGGTTGACACATGTTCTCATTTGAGTGAATGGTATGGTGCCACGTGGCCCAGTCTTGGGATGCCATGTGGCACCCCTTCGTTGGTTGTTATGGAAAACATTGTATGGACTCCATGGTAGTTGAACCCGTGACCTCCAGTCTGGGTGGAAGATCTTTGGCAAGGCTAGGCTATCGGCCCACCCACGTTGTGACTTAACCACTCTAGTCACAATTAAATATTTAAGGTGTAAGGTATGTCCCGTCAGCAGAGAATAGGGCTGGAGCTAGGCACCAACCCTCGACACACATGCATACGACCACTACCATATGACACATGGCCTACTCCTTTAAACTCTTGGTGTGGATGTTTGGGGATAGCGCCCAGCCGGTCGGGCTAGCCCACCTACTAGAGTGTGTGACCATGGCCTAACCAGTTTGGTGCACATGGAGACTTAGCCCGAGGACACATGGACCAAGCTAGGAGACTAGGAGCCAGGACCGAAGGAGTTAGAGTGCATCATCCCAACCCTCTTCCACGTGGGGCCTAGAAAAAGGGGGTTGCGCACCCAATTTTTTGCCTATTTGGGTTATTTTCTAAAATTTTTGGATTTTATTTGATTTTTCAGCCAGTTTTGAGAGATTTTGGCCATTATTGGAGGATCTGGGGCTCTTTTTGAGGCCAGATCTTGGGGGGGAGTTGGGATTTTGTTGATAGATTCAAGCCTATATAAACTAGAGGTTCTTGGCAGCTTGGTAAAATTTCATAACAGGAGAATTGCTGAATAATTGTAAAGCCAAAGCCATTTTTAGGCAGGGAAACCATTGAGGAGAGCAACTTTGCATACCATTTTCGAGAGCTTCATTCATCTATTTTCAATGCCTTCAGTTGTGTTGGGTTCTTGAGATCTAGAAGAACACATCTAGATTAGTTTGTAATCCATTTGACACTTTTATGATGTATTTTTGAATCTTTGAATAGAAATAAGAAAGCCTCACCCACTGAGACAAAGGCCCAAAGACGTAGGCGATATTGTCGAACTCTGTTAACAAATTTTGTTGTTATGGTTTGTTGATTCTTGTGCTTATTTCCAGATCTATTTATTTTATATGGCTGCCATGTTTTATCATTAATTGTTCCTCTTTCATCAATTTCTTAAATGGTTAATGAAATCATGCCTTAAAACTTAACCATAGTCTTTAAAAGATATTTTCATATCAGAAGTAGATCATCGATGTTGAACCCGGTGCCACTGTCACTACCACCAAAGTCCATCCAAGTGAACTAGAAGAACTAGAGGAAGGGGAATGCCTCTTTCACTCACAGATGTGGGTAAAGGGGGCTCCGCTCCATTTCGTTGTCGATAGCGACAGTCAGAAGAACCTGATCTCAACATAGTTCATCAAGCAATTGGACTTGCCAAAGACACCATAACAACAACCCTATACCATCATATGGCTTCACCAAGGAAGAGATATCCATGTCATCCAAAAGTGTCGTCTACCCTACGACATCAAGCATTTCAAAGATGAGGTATTGTGTGATATTTCTCCCCTTGAAGTTTGTGATGTTCTTTTAAGACAACCATATTTGTGGAAGCGTCATGTTGTGTATGATTCTAGACCCCGTAGTGTTATTATTAATTTGGGTAGACAATTGTACAAGATATCAGAGGTAGCGCTGCCTATCGCTATTTCTTTAATCTCTACTAAGAAATACAAAAAGGCCATTTCACAGACCGAGAAGTTTGTCTTCTTTGTGATCTGTGCTCACAATAAGCAGAAGGTTGTCACCACATTCGTGGCCTTTACACAGAGCCTCTCTTTGCAGCAAAAGAAAGTGGACGGGATCGTGGAAGAGTACATAGAAATCTTCTCCTCGCTCACTAGGGTACTAACTTACTACCAAGTCAAGCATCCAATTGATCTAACCCCTGGCGCACCTCTGCCCAATGGACCAGTATATCATTTCTCGCTGATGGAAAATGACGAAATCAAGCATCAAATCCAAGAGCTTCTTCAAAAAGGGCACATCAGACCAAACTCCTCCCTTGCAGAAGCCCAATTGTACTGGTGTAGAAGAAGGATGGGACCTGGCGACTATGCATTGATTACAGATTATAAAAAAAAATCACAGTCAGGAAACAACACCCAATTCCCAGGATTGATGACCTTCTTGACCAACTCAAGGGGGAAAAGTTCTTCAGCAAGATTGACCTAAAGTCTGGCTACCACCAGGTTCCCATTGAACCAACTGATGTATGGAAGACAACTTTCAAATCTAAAGAAGGTCTCTTTGAATGGTTGGTCATGCCCTTTGGCTTAAAAAATGCACCAACCACTTTCATGAGGTTGATGGATGATGTATTGAGACCCTTCACCAACTCTTTTGTGGTGGTATATTTGGATGACATCCTCATCTTCAACAGAACTTGGGAGGAGCACATGCGACATATTCAGTAGGTTTTGAGCACTCTGCAACAACACAAGCTATATGCCAACTTGGAAAAATTCTCCTTTGGCATGAAAAGTGTAACACCCTGTTTCCCCCGGCTTATAAATATAACTGGACTGGCCAAGAATTATGGCAAACTCATAAATGTGAATATGTGATGTAAATGGACCTTGAGGAAAAGGTCAATGAATGTGAATAACATTATGAATTTCATTGCAGGACGGATGAGAGGGGATGTGCAGAAAAAGAGACCACGATGGCGGTGGAAGGCACCTGGAAAGGTGGCGTTAACTTCCACTGAGAATTAATACCGTATTTGGACTCCACTGGCCCAAAGAACCAAAAGCGGCTCGCTGGCCCCAAATTTAGTGTCTCGTAGGCTGGTAGGAAGATGGCTTAATGAGGGATGGGATGGTGCACCGCCCATCCGTAGAGCCGTCAGGCCTGATCATCGCAAGGGTAATCGTGCCACACGCAACCTCGCAAGAGGATAAGGCATATGGTAGAAGCGATTGAGGGGAAAAATGCGAGGGGAACTCTGGCAACACGCAGAGTGAGTGATAGCAGAGAGGAAGGATTGCAACCTTCGCTCCTGGTCACTGGCAAAATGGAGATGCAGTCTCACAGCATTGTGGTCTCAGCTCGGGGGTGGCTAGTGGTAAATCCACTGGGAGTCGCTAAGCCTACGGTTGGGTGGAAATGAACACCCCTCTCAGTAGTTGCACTCCCTTCTGGTATTATTTCTGATAAGTGTTTTACATGTTGCATCTTGAAATTCA